>JASAMX010024959.1:0-15402 GCA_030248175.1 Microlaimidae sp. YZB2_3
CAAAGCAAACTCTGCCCTCAGCGCGGAGACGCCGGACGTCGACGCCCGGCGAGTCCTCGCCGGTTCGTGAATAGGGCTGTAAGACTATTTATACTCCAAGGAATATCTAAAAAGGTTGAATAGTTGAAAAAAAAAACTAACATGGATGCTTTTATACGGGACAACCACATTAAACTTTTGAGGGCCTTTAAATGACGGGTATTTGTTTTGCTTCGTGAGAATCAAAGTGGAAGGAGCTCAAAATTGAAGATCTCTATATTCATTGTAGATTTTTTTTCGCAAGCGCTCGTTGGTTAAAAATTATTCTTAGCGTCATATTTTGTCGATAATTTTAACACTGAACGACTTCCGTTAAAACAAGAAGTTTTGACTATCGTGATCCTTTTTTATCAGAGGTGCTTTCAAATTTTGATATTTGAAAAAAAAAGTCTTTAAACTGGCTTAAGGTAGAACGATACAGTTGCAAAAATTTTATCAATTTTCCCCAAAACATGTACCCGGGGGTTTTCAGATATCCTGATGACGAATCCGACCTCTATTTTTCAATTCGACCTCCCGGGGGGCACTAGGGGGGTTGCGACCCTCGCCTTTGGGGGGCATTCTGACTATATAGTGGTTTTACCTAAAAACCACCTCAAAACACGTACTCGGGGCTGAATACAGTATTGAATAATGAACACTTTTTTAATTAGAAAGTTAAAAATTAAAAAAAACAACACTTTTTTGAGGTTAAAAATATTTCCAAGGGGGACTCGAACCCACTGTTCCTGAATTACGAGCTCGACGCTCTAACCACTCGGCTACTGCTCCGTCTGAAATTCTTGCTTAAAAGGGAATTTTAAACAAACGTTTCTAAATAAAGTTTCCCGACGTCAAATCAAAAAATATAAATGAAAGTTTAGTCATTTCATAGAAATTAGTTGGAAATTTCATAGAAATTTCATAGAAACACAGCAGTTGGACCATAATTCTGAGCCAGTTTTTAAGTTTTTAACGAAATCTCTACTATCACTTCTTTTTATTTTTTATTTCAACAATTTTAGCAATAAAACGAAATTAAAAAACTTCAATAGTAGGGATTTCGCTGAAAATTTTTGTGGGCATGTACATTTGGTGTATCTAACTTGAGTTAAATTTTTATTACGTAATAATATTAACTCTGGTTCTGTTAAATTGGGAAAAACTGTTTTAAATTGCCTTTTTGCAACGAAGCATATCTCGGCGTGAAATAGTCCACCAAAAATGTTAAGGATACCGAACTGATCGGAAAAAAATACCCTTTCTTCCAACATATAGTTTGCTTCTGTTCGTCACGTATGTCACGAGTTATACACAAAAAACTACAGGGTATCCTAACTGTATCGTTCCACCTTAATTAAAAATATTAATACAAAAAATATGTTGTACGGTACATTAAACCATTAGTGATTTACGTACAGAAAGACAACTGCCTGATTGAAAAGATTTGTTTGTCAAAAATAGCTAAAAAGATGGGTTTGGGGGGTTCCAATAGTAAGAATTTAAACTTAATGTTAGATTTTAAATAACAACATTTTTAAAACATAAACAACAACAATTATGATGGTAAATATGTTTTACCAAAAGCTTTCACATATAATAAACATTTTCACATTTCTGTTTTTATTAACAAATAAATAGTGAACACTAAGCTTTTGATCATTAATAGCCTAACAGTTGATTGGTGCCTTGTGCTGTTAAGAATTTAAAAATCAATAATAAACTTAAATAAATTTTAAGTTTACTATAAGTGTCTGAACTTTATTAAATTTCGAAAATAATTAAAAAATATGGAATCGAAAAATATATTATGTCAGTCGTATTTGTTACACGGTTAATAATATTATTAATAATATTAAATATATTAATAAAAATATATAATATATTATGCTCACACGGTTACTTGTTACATAAATATTTAATGTACAAATAATTAATAAAATATTATAATAACTAAGATTATTTAATTTTGTTATTATAATACTGACCGTGAATGAAGCGTGTTAAAATTGTTCAAACTCCAAAAGTATAAAACTTTAAGACTGAAATAAAAATTCGAATAGAATTTTTGTGTGTTTTAAATGCGGACTTTAGATTTACAGGCACTTATTGTTTTTAAATTTTTGTTTTGCACACCATAGTTTATTCTTGAAATTTCAATTTATATTTTAAAGTTGCGTTAGGATACTTAGGATGGTTTTCTGGAGATCCAGTTGCCTTTTTTTTGACAGGACTTGTAAATTTGAAGACAAACACGGTATGCATTAATATTGTTTTTCTGGCAAAAAAATGTTATAAATTTTGAAATATAAATTTTTACGAGTTTTTAAATAATAACAAACGTTTTGTTTTAAAACATCTCTCATATCTTGCACATATTGGACGAAGCAGGAACTTAGTTAATGAAATTAATAATTTTTGCAACTTTGTTTAAACATTGTTTCAGTAATTATAATTTTTTTAAAATTTCTGTTAAATTATATTATTAAGCTTTAAGTCTTCTAGGCTGAAATTAATAATGTAACCGCTTTTTCAGAAAAAAATAAGAATAAACGAGCGAACGAAAAAAATTAAAAAAAAATTGTCAGTGGTTATGTAACCAATTGTTAATTATACGCAAATAAAATCTAACTGACCTAATCTAAAATCTAACTAAATGCAATATTGAATCCACTAGTTAACAACAAAACTAATAAAAAATTTCAACAAAAGCGGTTTAATAATAAAGATTAAAATCTGTATTTTAATAATTATTTTTCAAATTTCTCAAATTGGAACACAAATGCAATTTTTAATGGGCTAAAGTTGGTTAATTTTTGTATATATTGTAAAATAGTTAAATTAAAAAATAAGGGTTCTTATTTGTTAAAAAAAAACACGTCATAACCACAAAATTTTAATTGGTCCGCTCATGTCTGCATACTAATTTTTGACGTCAGCCCAACCATAGTTGTGTCACAAGTTTCTCTGCACTGCACGTGATATTTTCTCGAAGAAAGAGTGGTTAAATTAAACACCCTGCTATTTTCACCCTGATGGAATTAATCTTTTTTGTAGTAATATTATTTATTACAAAACAGTTTTATTACAAACTTTTTTTAATTAGATAGCGAATTTAAATCCATGAATAGTACAATTGGAAAAAACAAAACTTTGTATTATGGTTGTACAGTAGATGATGTAAAATATATTTTACCTAAATTATTTTATTATAATGAAAATCTTTATTCTTTATAAATTATTTGTGGCATTCACCGTCATACACCTGGCAAAAGGTAGGTTATTATAACAAACTATTATAACATAACATGTTATTAGAACATATTTAGTTTTGTGTATATTGGGTGCACACAATTCCAATGCATTTTATACTTGCTTTATGTATTTTCCTGTTTTTAAACAAAATAAATAATAAAATAACAAAAATGAATAATTGTTTTTATTAAAAGATGGGTATCAGCATCAGGTACAATTTTTCTTGTTAAAATTTTCAGAATTTTAGTTAGATAAATGCTTTTAGAAATTTAAGATAGTCTGTTAATAGTAATTAAGAAGTTATAGTTAAAGTTAACCCCTTCAAGTGAAATTTTCTAGTTGCAAGATTGGGACATCAACGAAATGCTATATTTAATCTAATTTTATTATGTACTATTACTATTACACAAATGGCTTGAAAAACAGCAGAACAAATATGTATTGGGGTTAGTGATGGACCGGGGCCCCCGCCCCGGCCCCGGCTTGCCCCGGCACTTTTTTCTGCCCCGGCCCCGGCAAATGCAATTTTGCGAACCCCGGCCCCGGCTCCGGCCCCGGTACTTTTTGTGTCGGACAAGCCGGGGCAAACCGGGGTAAGAACCCCTAAGAATGCAAAATATTTTGAACGTTGAACATAAATCATCATATCAAATTTTATGTGCAAAAATAGTTTTTTCCACGTTTTTAACATTTTGTGTATACCACTGTTATATATAGTGTCTTTAATCCGATTTGCATTAATAACATTTTAAACAAAATACATTTATCTACTATCAAAAAAGCCAAAAAATTAAAAGCCAAAAAAATTACATATGAGAAACCTTAGTTACGCTTAATATAGCTCTAAATAATGGTCAAAAGTAAACAAAAATACTCGAAATTGTTTTAATATAGCTGTTTAATCTCCGGTTTCCGAAAAATTTGGCAAAAATCATTAGTTTCATAACGAATTCTGATTTCGCAGCGGGACCGCAAACCCAAATTTTTGTGATGCTAGGTACATCCATAAATCTGTAGTTGTATATAGTGATCGACCGGGGCCCCGGCCCCGGCTTGCCCCGGCACTTTTTTTCTGCCCCGGCCCCGGCCCCGGCAAATGCAATTTTGCCAACCCCGGCCCCGGCCCCGGCCCCGGCCCCGGCCCGGGCCCCGGTACTTTTTGTGTCGGACAAGCCGGGGCAAACCGGGGTAAGAACCCCTTAGAATGCAAAATATTTTTAACGTTGAACATAAATCAATATATCAAATTTTATGTGCAAAAATAGTTTTTCCCCGTTTTTAACATTTTGTGTATACCACTGTTATATATAGTGTCTTTAAACCAATTTGCATTAATAACATTTTAAACAAAATACATTTATCTACTACAAAAAAGCCAAAAAATCAAAAGCCAAATAAATTACATATGAGAAACCTTAGTTACGCTTAATATAGCTCCAAATAATGGTCAAAAGTTAACAAAAATACTCGAAATTGTTTTAATATAGCTGTTTAATCTCCGGTTTCCGAAAAATTTGGCAAAAATCATTAGTTTTATAATGAATTCTGATTTCGAAGCGGGACCGCAAACCCAAATTTTTGTGATGCTAGGTAGATCCATAAATCTGTAGTTGTGTATAGTGATCGACCGGGGCCCCGGCCCCGGCCCCGGCCCCGGCTTGCCCCGGCACTTTTTTCTGCCCCGGCCCCGGCCCCGGCCCCGGCAAATGCAATTTTGCCAACCCCGGCCCCGGCCCCGGCCCCGGTACTTTTTGTGTCGGACAAGCCGGGGCAAACCGGGGTAAGAACCCCTAAGAATGCAAAATATTTTTAACGTTGAACATAAATCATCATATCAAATTTTATGTGCAAAAATAGTTTTTTCCCCGTTTTTAACATTTTGTGTATACCACTGTTATATATAGTGTCTTTAAACCAATTTGCATTAATAACATTTTAAACAAAATACATTTATCTACTATCAAAAAAGCCAAAAAATCAAAAGCCAAAAAAATTACATATGAGAAACCTTAGTTACGCTTAATATAGCTCTAAATAATGGTCAAAAGTTAACAAAAATACTCGAAATTGTTTTAATATAGCTGTTTAATCTCCGGTTTCCGAAAAAATTTGGCAAAAATCATTGGTTTCATAACGAATTCTGATTTCGCAGCGGGACCGCAGACCCAAATTTTTGTGATGCTAGGTAGATCCATAAATCTGTAGTTGTATATGTTTGTTCTTATCGTAACTTTTTGAGCGCGTTAGTTATGTTTTCAACTGTTTTCAACCATTTGTAACTTTTTCTGATTATTACAAAAAAAACGGGTGCTTAAGTTTGATTTCGTTGCGGTTCTTTTTTTATGTGCGTTATTCATTCACTTATACACAGAGTAGTAAGATGCGATTTAAATATTACCTCATAATCATCAGAAAAAGTTAAAATTATAACATGTGAATTTCGATTTATGAAAGTTTAATATTAGTTTTTTAAAATTTTTATTAAAGCGTATATTTTGATTTTATTTAAATGGAAATTGATTCGTTATATGAACTTATGAATAATAAAAAAAATTAAAACTGCAGTGTATTTCTTTGAATCGCTTTAATTTGGTTTTTTAAAAACTGAAATTTTTAAATAGTTAAAAACGTTTAAACAAAAACGTAACACTATTTAAAAAAAATAAACTTAGCAATAATGAATGATAATACATAAGTACACGTCAAATACATAAGTAAATCTCAAATACATAAATGAAAAGATATATATGTGAATAAAATAATAATTTAAGGACTAAAAATCGAAGTTACTTTTGCATAAAATCATAAAACTTTGTTTTTTTAATTAAAAAATAACTTGTTTTGTTTACGCACGAGCTTAGATTTTTAAACCATGATCTATTAAATACTTAAAAAACTATTTGCGGTAAAAAACGTAAGGTTTTTTGCAAAAAATTACCGAAATTACAGATTTTGCTAAATTTTTAGCCTGCCCCGGCCCCGGCCCCGGCCGGGGCAAAATTTTTTACCCCGGCCCCGGCCCCGGTAAATCCAAATTTTGCTACCCCGGCCCCGGCAACAACAAAAATCCTGCCCCGGTCGATCGCTAGGTGTAATAAATAGCACGCCAGAGTCGACTTTGGAGGTTACGGGTTCAATTCCTGTATCGGCCACATTTTTCGATAAATTTGGCTGTCTAAATTTTTCAGCGCTTGGCTATTTTCGCTTCCACCTTGGATCGTCACAGTTTTATCATTATAACTTCGAAAATAGCCAATAAATCTTATCATTCTTATATGCTTTAAAGTGAAACATGGTAAATTTGAAGTAATTGCTAAAGATAAGATTGTAAGTTTAAAAAAAACACACCAAACAGACATTTTTTGTAAAACAAATTAAAATACTTTATGTTTATTTGATGAAAAACCAAAAAATGTAATAACCAGGCCGCGAACTCGATGAAATGCACGCAAACTCAACTCGCTAGTAATCCCCAACACGCCCGCGAATCGTTCAGTAACGTAAAACTTGTTTATAAAACCGGGTACAGTTTGCCAGACAAATCATTTCCGTTGCTTCGTTTTTTTACCGTTAAAAATCGAGGGTTTTTGTTCAGGAAACGCAATATCTCGGCAAATACTCCACCAATCTTAACAATCAAGATATCAAATTAAAATAGAAAGTAGCCACCTTTTTGAGTGCATAAATTGTAACTTAAATGTTTTACCAATGAGCAATCTTTTGAATACAGACTTATTGAAAAAACGCACTTTTTTGGGAGTCATATCTCCTAAACCACTGGAGATATTTTGATAAAAAAATGTTTCTGGGATATTAGGGGCAGAAATAAGGTTTTTACAAATAATCATTAAAATCGGAGACAAAAAGTTTGACTGTGCACCGCACTTTTAAAGTAAAAAAATTACTAAAAAACACAATAATGCAATCAAAATGAATTTGTATTTATTTTTTGACTCTTTACTAAAATGAGCTAGCAGACTGAGTGTAATTGTTGTTCTTCGGGCCTTAAACAGAATATAGTCGAAACAAAATTCTGTTTAAGTCCTTTAGTTATTCAGCTGTATTTTGTCGCGCTGCCAGCTCCTAATACAAAAACGCCATCGGGCTAAAAAATTTTCAAATTTTTGTTAGCTCAGTTCAGTATTAAAACGGAGAGGTGTGTTTCGGTTTCGGGCGATATAAAGATTGATTTTTGACAAAGCTCCAAAAATAATAAATGATATTAAAAAATAGTCAAACATTTATCAAAACTTTTTTAGCTTAAAACAGACTGCTAACGTTTATTAAAGTTTGTTACGCAATTAGTGAACGAAATCAGTCAAAATTTTGTTTTTTTTTTTGTCCACAGGAATATTTTGTGGTTCTGGATATATTGAACTTGAGATATTTTGATTTGACTCACAATCCTACTTCGAAAAAAATTATGTAAAAAGTTTTTTGTTAAACTTTTTTGTTCGATTTTTTATATGCTTGTTTATGTAAGTCGGTGTAATATTATTACCAGTACTTTTCAATAATAAAAAAACCTAATCATATAAATTATACCAGAGTTCATATCCGACATATCCATATTTATGCTGGAAGAAAGATGGCCTTTAGCTATAATAGCAATGAAAGAAAATATTGTTCCCACCAAAATAGTTAAAGAAAACAGAATGAACGGAGCAAACTTTCTTAACCAATTATTTTCATTTTGATTCGATCTAAAAAAAGCCTTTGTACGTAAAACAAAACTTAGTTAATAAGTTCACCATTTGTTGTCGTTTTAAGTAACATCCAATAATATTCAGAAATTGGTAAAAAAAAAAACGTTCGTGAGAAACAAATATAAGAATGCAAGGCAAAACGCATATTGTTTTATTAACCAGACTTTTGTCTGGATTTCTCTGCTGCAGTTAAAAAACTTGTACTTCCCATCAAACCAATAATTTTATTCCTTGATAACAATTCGAGTTTTCTGAAATAAACTTTTTCGAAAATCGTGCTCCATAATATTTTTAATCACTGATTTTGTCAGGAAACCTGTGTATTTTTTGAGTCTATTAATATGCAAATTATTATAGTTTTATTCATGTAGTCAAAAAATACTAACCAAAACAAAAAGTGAAACAAATCTTATTTTCATTTGGTGGAAAATTTGCCCCCAACCCATGATATTTACAACAAAGCCCCGAGCTAAATTTTCTTATTTAATTTGAAATATTGGGTCTCGAAGCAAAGTCTACAAAATTATTTTGATAAATAATAAAGTAAAAATCAGAAGCCGCGACAAAAAAGTCTAGAACATATTTTGATAAATAATAAAATAAAAATCAGAAGCCGCGACAAAAATTTTACAATTTTACTGGGACCCTGACGACTACCGTACATATTTACGTTTTTTGATCTTATTGGTTGGTGGTGTATTGAAAATATAATATATATAATAACAAATAATTTGTTGAAATTAAGATTTTACTACTGAAATTAATTTCAGTTTAATGAAAAATCAGGATGTCAAAATGAAGTTAAAAATACGATTGTTCTTTCTTTTTATTTTTTTGCAACAAAAATTCGCATATTGAAGTTGAAATTGTTTAACTACAGTTGAAATTGCCTAAAAAAACCTGTTATGTTCATTTTTGAAAGGTCTTATTTATTGAACTATTAATAATGTTTTACAAAAGTTATATGGTTTTGAGACACAAGGCAATATTTTTACAAAAAATCATAAAGTAAAAGACAATAATCCTGACTCTGTGACATACTTTTAAAGTCAAAATAATAAAAAAACTAATACATTTTTGTACCTGGGCAAAAAACTGCTTAAACTGGTGTAGATTCCAAAACCAATGCATGTCCAGTCAGCAACATTTACGAGGTGAAAAATTAAAGTCTAAAATTAATATTGAAAATGATTTCTACAATAACGTTGGTTACCGGAGAATAAAAGTAGAAAACATTCTTCAAGAAATGTGGATTTTTTTGCAAGGGAGCGTTATTAGTTGAATTGAAATTATAAAATTTTTATTGCTGCGCATATTTTCACAGGAAATCGCTACAGGAAAGCAGCAGTATTAAAAACAATAAGGCCAAGTTTACACTGTAGTGAGAAGTCACAAAACGTTTTAAACCGCAGCAGTAAGTGACACTGTAAGGGTTTAACGCCAGGGAAGCGCTTTGTAACTTGTCACTTGGATGTGAGAATTCACTTCGCACTTCACCTCGGTGTGTCATTTGTCACTTGTCTTGTGTCACTTCTCACCAGCCTTAATTGAGAATTGAAAAACTATTGTAATTCTTATCGTACCCATTTAAACAACGCATTATCTTTATTAAGTATTTATAAGTACTTATGAAGCATTTTATTTATTAAGAATCGCCAGGCGTTTTTATGGCTATAAGGCAGGACATAACCAAAAAAACCGGACACAAAGCTAAAAAATTTTACAAGTTTTTTTTTAAATTATTAATACCACACCTCACTCAAAACTTTGTCAAAATAAACGATTTAGATGTCGAAATAAAGCTTATTCCCGTTTTTGTTTACTATAGTTTTCTAAAAAAAATTAGTATCGGAAAAGAAATTGTTGTTTAATTACAGAATGCACTAAAAATACCTTTTTGAGACTTTTGAAATATCATACAGACAGGTCTCCTAAACCGTTAAAAATATTTTAACGAAAAAGTAAGTTAAAAAATGCTTAGAGACAAAATCATTTTTGATTTTGAGAAAAAAAAGTTGGATTTTGTATTATCACTTTAAAATTAGCCACCAAGTTTTTGTCACTAATTATTTTTGTTTACCGGGGCAGAAACTTTTTCTTTAAAAATTAAAAAAAAATGAATTTATTAAAAAAACATGCAAAAAATCATTATAAACTGAAATAGATTTTATATTTTTTATGTCGTAATTATATAATACGCAAACGGATTTGTAAACAAGTTTTAAAACTGATGTAAAAACAGTCTTGTAAAAAAATTTTATGCTATTAGTTATAAACAAAAAAACAACAGAAAAACGAATTGATAAATGTAGTAACTATACCAGAAAGCCCGTAAGTATATAAAAAATACATAATACAAACTGTTGTACGAGTAAGCCCTAATTCGGTCTTGTTTTTTCTTTTATCTATCTTCTTTTATTTTTTTTTCATACCGAGGCAGAAAGAGTTTTCAGGTCACGTTTTCTTGTGAGTGCTTGCATTAAAGCTTCGTTGGTATCATAAAACGATTCGGATGCTGGCATAGTCATAATCAAAAACATCATAATTACACCGCTAAGAGTAAGCAAAACTAAAAACATAATACAAAGGTTATATATTAATATTGGTTTTTAAACCAAGTTTTAGGTACTGAATTTTTATTCCTCTGAGACAGTTGTCGCACTAAAAGTTATCACAGTGTATAACTTTTTAATTGGTAGTGAATGTATTTGCAAAATTTATTGTTATCCAGTAAATGACAACTAAAAACGTCCAATGTTTTAATAACATGACGACAACTAGTGTTTTTAGATAAAAATTTAAAATAGTTGCAATGAATTAAGCAAAATTTTTTCAAAAAATTTGTAAGTCCAAAAATGAAAAATCCATTACAGTTTTGAGTTGTGTTAGCTAGCAAATTTATAACTACGTACGTTAATCAGTAAGTTAAGACTAAAAAATTTAATTAATTAATTAAGTTAATTTATATTCAAAAATGCTTTAAATTATTAAGACTGGTAACTTTGAACTTTAAAACTTTATATTTCAAACACGGCGCGACGGATTACATTATTATAACAAAAAAACACTATAACCTCGGAGAAAACTTAAAAGCAAAAAAAGACACTGTAATTTTAGATAAAACCATAAAGAAAGAAAGATACAAAGCCTTCCGTAATATAAAAAATCCTTTTTACTAAATTAATAAACTGCTAATTTTTTTAAACAATAATACATATTTTACTTGTTACTAAAGGGGCGATAGATTTTGTTCCCCTGGCCACGCCAATTGCAATTACAAACCAAACGACCATCATGCACAAGCCTATATCTGGATTGTAATTCGTTTTATAAGGAAAAATTTTTCTAAACAAAGTTTTTTTCTTAATTTGTTTTTTTATAAATTTTACACAAAATCAAGAATCTGAACAATTATAAGCCTAACCATCCAGACCAAAAGTTTCTGACCCATGCTGCTCAGATGTCTGCTATAAAGCTTTTTCAAGCGCTGGTTTAATTTTAAAGTGTTTCAATATCAAAAATACTTTTTTGCTGATTAGAGCTTACAATGTTTTTTGCAAGACTACTTTTGGAGTCAAAAAGTTCAGTTTTATTAATCCTTACTTGACAAATTACATTAAAGAAAAACAGAAGGTGCAAAAAAAATTTCACTCGAGATGTTTCTAAATACATTGCAATATTCCACATTTTGACTATTCACGTTAATAAACATTGTGTATTTATACGCTGTAATTACGTTGCATAAAAGCTGACTTGTGTATGGTTTATAATATTGTGGCGGAGAGTGTGTGGCAGGTTACATTATTCTTTTGTTTTTATTGCTAAATATTAAGATGTCATTCCGCCAAGTTTTGAAATGCGCACTTAGTCATATTCAAATTACCGTAATCGCGCCAGTCGCCGCGCGTGCAAAATAAAACCATTTCAAGCAGCAATTTCTGCTCCACAATCAAAAGTGGGAGTGTAACGCGGGTACCATATCATTCGTCTGGCTTTTTAAATTATTGAATAGTTGTATTTAACCTACTAACTTCAGACTGGGATTCCGCAAGTTGGCTTGGCTAATCCATAGGTTATCATTTTTATAATTGAGTCTTTATTTTTTTATTGATTTCCTATGAGATGCCGACGCTGCGATTTGGGTATGGCCAAATCTAGGTAGGGAACTGTTGTTGAGTTGGGGTGAAGATCGTTGGCTGAACGATCTCCTTTCCATTGAGATAGGAAATTATTCCGGCGACCTTAGACAAATATTATGGCGTGCAAAATAAAACCATGTAATCAACAAGAACAAAGTGGGAGTGTAACGCGGGTACCATATCATTGGTCTGGCTTTTTAAATTATTGAATAGTTGTATTTAACCTACTAACTTCAGACTGGGATTCCGCAAGTTGGCTTGGCTAATCCATAGGTTAGCATTTTTATAATTGAGTCTTTATTTTTTTATTGATTTCCTATGAGATGCCGACACTGCGATTTGGGTATGGCCAAATCTAGGTAGGGAACTGTTGTTGAGTTGGGGTGAAGATCGTTGGCTGAACGATCTCCTTTCCATTGAGATAGGAAATTATTCCGGCGACCTTAGACAAATATTATGGTGTGCAAAATAAAACCGTTTCAAGCAGCAATTTCTGCTCCACAATCAAAAGTGGGAGTGTAACGCGGGTACCATATCATTGGTCTGGCTTTTTAAATTATTGAATAGTTGTATTTAACCTACTAACTTCAGATTGGGATTCCTCAAGTTGCTTGGCTAATCCATAGGTTAGCATTTTTATAATAAATTATTTATTTTTTATTGATTTCCTATCTCAATGGAAAAGAATCGTTCAGCCAACGATCTTCGCCCAACTCAACAACAGTTCCCTCCCTAGATTTGGCCATACCCAATCGCAGCGTCGGCATCTCATAGGAAATCAATAAAAAAATAAAAAACTGGGTCTGAAAATGCTAACCTATGGATTAGCCAAGACAACTTGAGGAATCCCAGGTTAGTAGTTAGAATACAACTATTCAATAATTTAAAAAGCCAGAGCCAATAATATGGTACCCGCGTTACACTCCCACTTTTGATTGTGGAGCAGAAATTGCTGCTTGAAACGAGTTTTCTTGCACACCACTAATACTGTAGGCTCGCGGATAATTTTCCTATCTCAATGGAAAGGAGATCGTTCAGCCAACCATACCCCAACTCAACAACGGTTCCTACCTAGATTTGGCCATACCCAAATCGCAGTGTCGGCATCTCGTGGGGAAAAATCAATAAAAAAATAAAAAACTGGTATAAAAATGCTAACCTATGGATTAGCCAAGCCAACTACGGAATCCCCATCTGAATTTAGTAGGTTAAATACAACTATTCAATAATTTAAAAAGGCGAGACCAATGATATGGTACCGGCATTACACTCCCACTTTTGATTGTGGATCAGAAAATTGCTGCTTGAAATGGTTTTATTTTTGCACACAGTATATTTATTGAGGTGGCAAAATAATTTCTATCTCAATGGAAAACATTGGCCAAACAATCTTCACCCCCATATCAACAAGAGTTCCCCTACCTAGATTTGGCCATACCCAAATCGCAGCGTCGGCATCTCATAAAAATCAATAAAAAATAAAGAGACTCATATAAAAATAAATTCAGCGTGGATTAGCCAAGCCGACTTACGAATACATCTGAACGTAGGTTAAATACAACTATTCAATAATTTGAAAAAAGCAGAGATTGATGGGTGCCTGGGGTACCTTGCGTTACACTTCCCAGCTTTTTGATTGTGGAGCAGAAATTGCTGCTTTGTGGTTTTATTTTTGCACGCGCCGACTGGCACGATCTACAGTAATTTGAATATGACTAAGTAGAAAGCTGGGCGGAATGGACAATTACATATGGTTCAGCAATAAAAACGAAAGAATCAGTGTAACCTGCAGCTCTCCGCACAATATTTATAGAACCATACACAAGTCAGGTTTATGCAATTTATTGAGTACAGCGTAATACAATGTTTATTAATCGAATAGTCAAAAATGTGGAATAACTACAATGTATTTAGAACATCTCAAGTGAGATTTTTTTTGCACCTTCTGTAATTTGTCCATTAAGGATTAATAAAAGTTGAAATTTTTTTTGACTCAAAAGTAGTCTTGCAGAAAAATATTGTAAGCTCTAATCAGCAAAAAAAGTATTTTTGATATTGAAACACTTAAAACTAAACCAGTGAAAAAGCTTTATAGCAGACATCGGTAATAATCATATCTATGATTGTTCGGTATCAATTTGTGAAATTTATGAAAAAACAAATTAAAAAAAAAACTTTGTTTAGAACTTTTCCTTATAAAACGATTACAATCCAGAATTTGTCCAGCTATGCATAAATCGTCGACTTTTGGTTTGTAATTGTAAATTGCGCTGGCCAGGAAGCCCCCCTTTTAGTAACAAGTAAAATATGTATTATTGTTTAAAAAAATTAGCAGTTCATTTTAGTACAGAGGAATTTTTATATTACGGAAGGTTGTTGTATCTTTCTTTCTTTATGGTTTTATATTAAAATTACAGTGTCTTTTTTGCTTTAATTTTTACTCGAGGTTACAGTGTTTTTTTGTTATAATAATGTAATCCGTCATCACGTGTTTGAGATATAAAGTTTTAAAGTTCAAAGTTACCAGTCTTAATAATTTAAAGCATTTTGAATTTCATAAGCTAATTAATTAATTAAATTTTTTAGTCTTAACTTACTGATTCATCATCTGTACATTAGTTTCTAAATTTGTAGCTGACACAACTGGTAAAACTGTAATGGATTTTTCATTTTGAATTTTTACAAATTTTTAAAAAAATTTTGCTTAATTCATTGCAACTATTTTAAAATTTTATTTAAAAACACTAGTTTTCGTCATGTTATTTTAAACGTTGGACGTTTCTAGTTGTCATTTTGCTAATGGATAACAATAAATTTTGCAAATACATTTCACTCGAGATGTTTCTAAATACATTGCAATATTCCACATTTTGACTATTCACGTTAATAAACATTGTGTATTAATACGCTGTAATTACGTTGCATAAAAGCTGACTTGTGTATGGTTTATAATATTGTGGCGGAGAGTGTGTGGCAGGTTACATGATTCTTTTGTTTTTATTGCTAAACAGTAAGTTGTCATTCCGCCCAGCTTTCAAATGCGCACTTAGTCATATTCAAATTACCGTAATCGCGCCAGTCGCCGCGCGTGCAAAATAAAACCATTTCAAGCAGCAATTTCTGCTCCACAATCAAAAGTGGGAGTGTAACGCAGGTACCATATCATTAGTCTGGCTTTTTAAATTATTGAATAGTTGTATTTAACCTAATAACTTCAGACTGGGATTAAAAAGGTGGCTTTAGCTAATCCATCAGTTATCATTTTTATAATTGAGTCTTGTTTT
>JASAMX010024960.1:0-35499 GCA_030248175.1 Microlaimidae sp. YZB2_3
TTATAAACTGTAGAATTAAAAAAAATTCATTGATAAGCTGCTAGGATTGTTTAGAAGCAATTTTTTGATGTAAATTTCTAAAAAAAATACTTCTAAAATACGGATAAAAAACCTAGAAATAAAGTATAAATAAAAACATAACAAAGTATATTAAAAGCTGTGCGTAATTAAAAATAGTTGAATCGTTACAATTTCTACCTTCTTGTAAAGGTTTTACAACTTTTAATAAACTTCGTTATGTTTGTACTTATAGCTTAATTATAACTTTTTTCTGAAAATTGAGCTAATATCACAGGATTATTCTTGGATGATTTAAAATTAAATTAGTTGTGCGACTACTTTTTTTATAAAAAACTATAAATGAGCTGATTTTATAATAAAAAAGGAGTATATGTATATATCTTTGGTCAATATTGCTTTAAAAACTCACCAAATTATTTATTTGTTAGTTTTAGTTTTTATTTGCATAGTTTTATACCACCAAAAATTATTTATTTATATTTTTATTTTTTTTTTTATAAATCAAGCAACAAAAAACAAGCCTATATAGTTTTAACCTTTTAATTTAAAAAAAAGGTCACAAAGGTTTTAGTAATTTTTTCAGGCAAAAAATAAAAGACAACATTTTGGTTTGATATGTATCAGTCTCAGGTTGCTTTCCGAATCCGAAAATTGTATTAGTTTGGACAGTTAAGAATTTTAGGAGTTGTTTAAAATAAGTAAGAAAATGGTAAATGCCTAAGCTAGTGGTCTGTTTTTTATATCCAAAAAATCTGGTTCAGCTTTAAAATAGCCAGAATTTTAAATCAAAATCCAACAAAAGTTAAAACTAAAAGTTAAAATAATTAATGCAAAAAATATTTTTTTACCGAAATAATGGAAAATGAAAGGAAAAAACACACTTCAGCTTCATTTTTATGTCCTAAAAAATCTCAAGACGATTATTTTTTTATAACATTTTTTTAGCTTTTTTAATGTTGTGCTTCTTTAAAGAGAGTAAAAATTGATATTAATAGCGTATGCAACTTAAGAAATCTGGAATAGTTAAAAATACTTTGGTAGAAATTTATATAATTGTAAAAAATGTTGTTTAAACAAAATTTTTTATCAAATTAGTCTATTTTTTAATTGATTTGAGCCATATTCTAAAAGCAAAAAGTTCTATATGCGATTGTAATTGGTTCGTAATTTTTTGATGTTTATGCAATGTTTTTTCTGGAATAAACTTTGACTTTGAGTTTGAGTTGCTATTTTTCTCAAAAAAACAATAATTCAACTAGTTTAAAATATTTTAATCCATAAATGCGTTTAAAATCTTTTTTAGTACGGCCTGCAAAAAATATTTTGTTAGTAAGTTTAGTACAATCAATATTTATTTTTAAATAATTTGTATTCGTACAGCCAAAAAAACTCTAAATATAAATTGAAGAAGTTTGTCCCTAAAGGTAAAAAAATGAAATAACTTTCGGCTGTTAACGAGCAACATAACACTAAAAACCATTGCTACAAAAAACAAAGATAAAAAAAGATAAAAAAACGGTACGGGGTCTTTAGAGCCTTAAGGAGAAAACTTGGAGCCATCGAAAATTTTTGGGGACTTGGAGCCACGAGCAATGGGAACTTAGAGCCTTTAAGAAAAAATTGGTTTAGGGTTATATTTAGGCTTCGCTTAGGCTTAGGGAAACGTTTTAGCGATTTTTATTTTTGGTTCCAAGTTCCCATCTTTAGGCTCCAAGTTCCCCACTTACGGCTCCAAGTTCCCTATTTTTGGTTCCAAGTTCCCAAGGGTCCATCGACCCTAAATCAAAAAAAAAACATTTTACAAGTGTTTAAAGATTAAACTTTAATTCCATCAGGAAGTGTCCAATCAAAAACCGAAAGTTTTTTGCTGAATTTTCCCTAAAATTTTATTTTGAAATAACATAACCTGTTCAAAATGGAGCAAAATTTCTAAAAATACTTCGATACTACAATTTCTCATTCATTTCAGTTCATAAATAAACAATGTTTGATTTTAAAGAATCTCCAAAGAGTCTATTTCTAATTATTTAGAAGCACCCAAACATTACTAAAAAAATCCTCTTAAATTGTAAACTAAGTGTTATTTGTTTAATTTTTGGTTTAGTTTATACTAAATATTTCACATTTAACTTACATTTACGCATATAAGCGAAATTTATAATTGTTGAAAATAAAAAATACAAAATAAATTAAAAATTATTTCAAAAGCAGATACCAATTCGCTTAGGGTAACTGACTTAATTTCGGCCACCTTTTTTTATTCTTTTGAATAAGTTTTTTCTGGCTTTTTCAATCAAGCAAAAATTTTTCCTAAAAATCAAACAATAGCTATATTTGTTATTCCAGTGCAAAATTTGACTATTTCTGTTACACTTAAAAATTAGTGAAGGTTTGAACTTTTTTTTAAAGTGGCCGAAGTTAAGGCGCGTGCCATTTATTTCGGCCACCTACAAAAAACTGGCCATAACTATTGCTTAAACGAACAATAAAAATTTCTAAAGGTTGCAAATTTACCCTTAGGTATTTTCTTGGTACATATAACTTAATTTTTCCCGTTTGCGAACTTTAATAGTTATTAGCAAGACTTTAAATAATTATGTCAAAACCTTAAAAAAACAAGTTTTAATAACCTTTATTTTTTGTTCAATTTTTATTTTTGGCTTAAAAAACGTCAAAACAAAGTCAAACGAGCAAACAAAATTCTTTATAAATACGGTAGTACAATGATATTTAAAAACAGCAAAAACGGCAGGTTCTTTCACCTAAGTTTTAAGGTGGCCGAAATTAACGGAATCTTAAAATCCGCAGTTAGTTAAACGCATTGCAAAATGATTTTGAAGAAAATATCAAAACATGAAAATTAACAACTTTGAGCCTTAAATAAAAGATATTTTAAGGTTATATATTGCTTCGTTCTAAATTTGATGCAGTTTAAACACAAAACAAAAATTAAGAAAATCATAAAAAATTCACTGTTTGTATGAAAATGTTGATAATGCAGAATAACAAAATTAAAAATTTTTGCAAAAACGCTTTATTCAACATTAATCCAGTTACTTTTGTGCTAGTTCTTTTTTGTTTTAAAAATAAGCCAATTTTCTAACACCCTAAATTGGTGGCGGAAATTAAGGCGTGGTCGAAATTAAGTCAGTTACCCTAATTGTTAAAAAAAGGTAAAAAAAAGTGTCAATATTTCAAATTATTATCTGTTTAAAAATTTTATAAAAAAAACTTTATTTGTTAGTTTTTAAATTTGAATTTTAATCAATTATGACGAAAATACAATTTTTGTTTAAAATTTTTTATCATTTAAATATGATTTTTTTCAAGCGTATCAGCAGTTGACAATTCCATTACATCTTTTCAATTTTGTTTTTTGTCATGTTTTTTTAAAGTTTTTCGTGGTTTAAAAATATTCAATCATATTTAAATTTAAAAAAATAAATAAAAACATTTGAAATTTTAAGACAATTAGCCTAAATCCTGCATATTTTACTGTAGTTTTTAAATTTAAATTTTTATTTAAGTGCTGTTTATAGTGTTAAAACATGAATAATTATTGGCTTATATAGTAATACACTTAAATTAAAGCTTTTCGTTTTTCCTAAAGCTAAAAGCCTAGGGATTAGAATATTTTTGCTTTGTTAATTCAGATTGGAGTTCGTTCACGCAAATACTAATTAACAGAAAACGTGTTACAGAGAGCTTCACAGCTTCACTTCAGGTTCACCACACGCTAATATAATGCGTGGACTAATTTTTTAACTTTTTTAATACAACTATTCAAACAATTTCTAGTAAATAAGTTACATTATTATTACAATTATTTTTTTAATTAAGGCTGGTTCATACTTATGTAAAAACGTTCTTTGGACAAAGTTCAAAGGACGTTTTTACATAAGTATGAACCAGTCTTTACAGTAAAAATTTTTAAATCCACAATATCATATAAAAATGGGTTTTTATTGTGAGCTTAGACTAAAATATCTAGCTAATAAATTTTTTATTAGTTTACAATATCAAAAGATTATTTTTTGAAAAAGGTTTTTAAAGTTCATTAATCATAAATAAATAGTTAATTATAAAATTGCCAGGTAAAATAGTATGAAATACTTGGAAACAATATCAATATTTATTAAAAAAATAATATAATAATCAATGGTGTTTTTGTGCTTTTTGTTTAGTACCACTCAATGTATCAAATCAAGCTGAAAAATATTGTATTCAATTAAATTAGTTCTGAAATAACAATAATGTAGCTTAAAGGAGCACTTTGAATAAAAAAATGCCGTCAAGTACAAATTGTTGTTTAATAAAAAATGCTATCTGCTTTAGATTTTTTATTTGGGTTTTTTCGCACCATGGATGCTATATTTCTAAATTTCAGCTCGATCTAAATTTCAGTATTAAAGAAGTAGTTTGTTTTGGGCAATATAAGACTTTGATACGTAAAAGTGCTCTTTTGAAAAAAAAACAAGCAATTTTTAAAGGTCCACCTATAAAACAGAATAATAGAACGTTGTACAAAAAGCAGAAGCTGATAAAAACATAAATGTTAAGTTTGGTTTAATCATAGTTTGGTTGCAAATTTATAGTGCTGAGTAAAACAGGTCTTGTGTATTCTGCTTTGTGCAGAACAAATAAACTTTTAAAAACTTTTTAATACAGCCAAATAAGTAATAATATTAATAATATTATATTATCGTATCAAGATTTTTTTTGCTTTTAAACAAGCATTTTATTTTTGATTGGGAAGCAATATTTAATTCTAAACTTTTGCTCAGCTTTTTAAAATAAACCTACCTAAAAATTCTAAGGAAACGTTTTTTTAAAGTTTATTTATTTTTCATAAAACATGACACGCAAGGCCGATGTTTTCAGCACTAACTACGCAACCAAATGCTACTGTAACAATATTACCAAGCAATATTATCACAATGCAGCGTGTTTTAGTCCAAACTCGATCCAGCCACCTTCAGTATGCAAGACGTAAGATCTGCCACTGCGCCACAACCTAGACAAGAAAACGTTTCAATGTGTTATCTGTTTTAATTTTTAAAGCATTTGTTTCCATTGAAAATAAAAAAAATGGTTTTAAAACAAAATATTATTTAAAAAAAAACAACACCGAAGTTGGAACCAGATCAAAAATAGACGTTTTTATGATTGTATATATTTAATTCTTTTTGGAATGCCCCTAATTTTTAAATCAAGTTTTAATGTTTGGTTTGTTTAAATTTTCAAATAATTTGTTTGTAAAAAATTTATAAACCTATGTTTTAACTTCGACATGACTGACTTGGTGTTGAGTTTTTTTAACTGCAAGTAGAAAGCAGAAAGTGGAGCAAATATATTTTTGTTATATTTATATCTTATGTAAAGACAAAGACAAAGTGTTTATTCTAAATAAACCAATACAAAACTTGTCAACAACATGCGAACCGATTACGTTCGCCACATCAACCCGAAAACATGGTTTAGATAGAAAATGGCCCAAAGGCTCTTTATAGCCCTAACATGAGCCATTATTTTAACGATTTTTAAACGCAGCAAGTGATTCAGCTGTTACTTGCTCTTGCGATAATGCATTCCATTTTGACACAATTCTATTACAAAAGAAAAATTTTCTTGCATTTATTCTACTTTTTTGGACTTTTAGTTTAAAAGAATGCCCCCTGGTTTGATTGTAATTAAACGCAAAAAGATGATTAGGATGAATACTAGTTTTGTGATGTATGATTTTATAACATTCTGAAAGATCATAGATATCGCGCCGATGTTGTAATTTATCTAAGTTTAAGAAATTTAATCTGTCTTCATAGCTGGCATATCGCAAACCACATTTCCTAAATAAAAGCCTTGTAAACTTTCTTTGCACTCTTTCTATTAAATCAATGTCCTCTTTTTGGTACGGATTCCAAATTACACTTGCGTATTCAATTACAAGTCTTACGTAGGAAGTGTATGCTTTTAGAAGGTTTTTTATGGAATCAGAATTAAAAGTTCTAAATATAAGAGCTGTTATTCTAAAAGTTTTTTTTACAATAATTTTACAATGATCTCCAAACTATATGCATATAAACTCCCAAATCTTTAACAAGATTGGTTTTTTAAGCTTATAATTTTCTGTTCTATAGTTAAATTTGTTTTGTCGATCTTTTTCCTATATGAAGAACTTCACATTTGTGATCAGCCAAAGTTAATTGCCAAGTTGTAGACCATCTTGAAATTCTTTCTAAATCAGCTTGCAATTGTCGATTTTTTTTATACATGTATTGTTAAAGAAAAATTTATGTAAACCTGGCTCGCTGCAAATAATGATATGGAGTGATGAATCTCCACAACAACAACACAAATATATTTAAAACACCAACATTCTTTTAGAAAAGGAATCAGAATTAAAAGTCTAAATATAAGAGCGTATTCTAAAAGTTTTTTACAATAATTTACAATGATCTCCAAACTAATTTCTGCATATAAACTCCCAAATCTAACAAGGAGAGCTAAGCATAATCTGCTATAGTAAATTGTGTCGATCTTCCATAGAAGAACCACAGACAGCCAAAGAACCAAGAGACCACGAAACCTAAACAGCGCAAATCTACGAAAGAAAAAAAAACCCCACCAAAAAAAGAAACCCACAACCAACAACACCAACAGAAAAACAAAAAAACACCGACAAAAAACAAAAACACAAAACATCAACCCAAACACCAAAACCCCAAACCCCAACAAACAACCAACCATCCCAAAAACCACACACCAAACCAACCCCAACACCAAACCAAAAAAAAAACCCCCCAAAAAAAACCCACAACAACAACACAACAAAAAAAAACAACAGATGTAGACATTTTTTGTTCTACTGAAGTAGCGCCAAATTTTTTAAATTCAGATCATTTTTCAATTATGTTTGAGCTTGACGCTGGCTTAATGCCTCATAAAAATACTAAAAAACAAGTAAGTATGGTACCTAATTTTGCAAAAGCAGACTACAATTCCCTGTTTCAACTGTATGCTTCCTATAATTGGGATGATCTTTTTAAAAATCAAAACAGTGTTGAAGAGCAATGGCAATGTTTCAAAAACAAACTCATTGAAGGCATCAACATACATGTGCCAAGTAAACCTTTAAAGTTTAATAACAAAAAAACTAAGTATCCAGCAAATATTAAGAAACTTCAAAAAAAGAAAACTAAAACTTTGGCACAAAAGAAAATTTCAAGATACCAAAGAAGAATATAACTTAATCACAAAAGAATATGTGGAAGCTGTAAAAAACCACAAAATTTCTCTCGAAAAAGAAATACTCAAAAAAGGGGATATAGGAAGTTTTTATAAATTTGTTAACAAAAACATTAAATCAAGAAGTTATATTCCACCTTTGGTTAAAAATGACTCCACTCTTGCATTTGAAGACTCTGAAAAGGCTGAAATATTTGCTGAATATTTTAGTTCCATCTTTACAACTGATGATGGAAATTTTCCTCCATTTCATCCTGAAACTAAAATTAAACTAGAAAATATGAAATTCTCAACAAATGAAGTGTTAAAAGTGTTAAAAAAATTGCCAAATAAATTTTCTAAAACTCCTGATTGTCTACCTGCCTATTTTTTGAAGCGCCTTGCAAAAGTACTGGCTGAACCTTTAGCTAAAATTTTTAACAAATCTTTTGAAACTGGAAAACTACCAAATGATTGGCTAATAGCCTTAATTATTCCCATATTTAAAAAGAAATTAAAAAACAGAAAAGAAAACTATAGACCAATCTCATTAACCTCTTACTCCTGTAAAACCATGGAGGTGTTAGTTCGTGACAAACTTTACTCCTTGTTCCATAAAATATTATCAAGGTTTCAACATGGTTTTAAGGACAAAAGTTCAACGGTCACGCAACTAATAGAAGTAGTAAATGATTGGACTTTAAGCCTAAAAAACAAGAAGTCTGTAGATGTTATCTATTTGGACTTTGCCAGAGCTTTTGACTCTGTTTCTCACCAAAAACTTTTATACAAACTTAAACAATATGGAGTTACAGGAAATTTTCTTAATTGGATCAGTGCCTTTCTGACTAACAGGACATTAAAAGTAGTTATTAATAATTCTGTTTCCTCCTCATACAAAGTAACCAGTTCAGTTCCGCAAGGTTCAGTTTTGGGCCCACTCTTATTTTTAATTTATATCAATGATATTGTTAACTGTGTAAAAGAGTCAAAAATTATATTATTCGCAGATGATGTGAAAATATATACAGACTTTTCAATAAGTAATAATGAAGCTATGAATCTTCAAGTTTTTAAAATGCAAAAAGATCTTAAAAAAGTGGCTGAGTGGTCAAAAACCTGGCAACTAAACCTTGCTGAAGACAAATGTGAAACTTTCCATATTGGTCCTATAGGTGATTTTGTATGCAACGATTACACTATAAACAACAAAGTTCTAAAGCAAGCCAAAACAATTAAAGATTTAGGTATTTATATGTCTCATAACCTGAAGTTTTCTTATCATTGTCAAAAAATAGCTGAGTCTGCTCTACAAAGGTCGGCATTAATTTTTAGAACTTTCTCAGCTAAATCAGTTACAAACTTGGTACGAGCATATAAATCCTATATTAGGCCATTGCTTGAATATGGTAGTGTCATTTGGAATCCTTATCTCATAAAAGATTGTAATTTATTAGAAAAAGTTCAAAAATATTATACCAGAAGATTATTTAGATGCTGCGGTCTAAAATACACTAACTATGAAAATCGGTTGACTTTTTTAAAACTTGAAAAACTTTCAGATAGAAGAACTAAAACAGACTTATGTGAAATATACAAAATAATAAATGGCAAATCATGTCTTCAATCAAAAGATTTATTTTTATTCAACACCAACCAAACTCGAGGACATCCTTTTAAACTGCAAATTGATGAATGTAGAATTGATACAAGAAAATACTCTTTTCCAAACCGCGCTATTTTAAAATGGAATGCTTTAGATACCTCTCAGGTCACTGCTAATTCGGTCACAACTTTTAGAAAATCACTAAAATAACATAAGGTGTGTTTTAATTTTAAAATTATTATGCTCAGTTTTAGTGCCTAAGCATAACAACTTGAGCCTTCTGAGCATTTTTTTAGCTTAACTGTGTTGCTTTTAGATTGCACACAGCAAGTTCTTTGTCTTACTTGATTACACATTCTTAATTTTACAAAAGTGATGTTAGTTTTTTTTTCCTCTCACCGGGTCTCCCAACTTTTGTGTTTATTTTGTATATGATATCTATCTAGTGTTTTTTTTGTAGTATTGTATTTATTTAAATGTATTTTCTTCTATTTGTTCTTTTTATTATAGAGTTTGTTCTATATAACTAATTGTGATATATTTTTTTTAAACTAACTAAACTTTCTTGTGTGCTGATTTACACGTATTGTGGATTTGTAGATAATTGCTAAAAATAAATTTCTTTCTTTCTTTCTTTCAAACATAAATTAGAAATAAAAATGGACCTAAAACAGACCCTTGACGAACTGAACTACGAACCTGATAAATTGAAGACTCGGAGTTATTAACAATTACTTTTAAAGATCTTTCTGCCAAAAAAGATTTAAGCCATTTTAAGAATCTGCCATTGAGTCCAAGTTTTTCTAATTTAAACAAAAACTTTTGATGTGACACCGTGTCAACACCTTTAGCAAAGTCTAAGTAAACTACATTAATAAATTGCTTGTTTTTTAAATGAAGAGTCCAATCATTAAGAGTTTCTAGAAGCTGAGTAATAGTTGAACTTTTATTTTTAAAACCGTGTTGAAACCTGGACAAATAATTTGCAAAAAAAGTTTATGTATATGTTATATCGAAAAGTTTTGGGAATTTGAAATCGTCTCAGTGTTTATTGGTACACGGACTGCTTCTAAATAAAAAACAAAACAAAATAAACCCTTAATTTAATAACTGTGCAAAAAAAGTCAGTAGAATAAATGTGTAATAAGAACATTTAGTAACTAAAAAAAACAAAAGGACTGCTTAATCAATCAGCAGAAACTTTTTTCTTTTTGCCTAAAGTGATTTAAGCTTCTTAGAATTACGGAAATATTAACGAACTCATCTTGCTAAAAGGTTAATTTTCCGGTTTATTTCGAAATTGCGGAAATAAAAGCACATTTTGATTATTATTCTTTATTCGCTACTGAAAAAATTTTAATTTGCCACAATATAAACGATAATATCAAAATTAAATTTTATCAATTATGTAAATTTACTACTATAATTCTTAGGCAGTTTGATACTTTATCGTTAAATACATAATTAATTAAATATTGAAAATGGCTAGATTATATTATATATTATATATATATATTTATTATTATATTATATTATATATTATGGCTAGATTATATTATATAGATTAATGGCTAGATTATAGTCTAGATTATATAACCGATATTTAGGCGAAAACCGGATATCGGTCCACTAAAAGCGTCTTAATTACTATAGGTGTTAAGTTAGTTTTGTTATAGTTCATTTACTTTGCTATTAATTTCCGTTTGTTTTCGATTTCATAGTTCTTATAGATTTCTTTGTTTGAATGTGATAAAATGTTATTTTATTGATTTTATGATTATCTGTTTTGTATAAAAGCTAATGATGGATTTTAAATGTCTTTATCCTGTAAATCTTGTTTATTTAATTTTTTAAATTACAGCATCGGCGCACTAAATGTCAAAATAAAACACATTGCCAAAATTTTTGACACAGGGTTAAAAACCAAAAAAATTTGAGATATATGTATGACTGTCCGTTTTAGGTCAATTGATTAATTTCATATACTATGTTGTATAAACAGGTTTAACTTTTTATATTTTTTTAATATTTTTATCAAGATCCCTACATATGTAATTACCAGGATACGGGGTATTTTCAAAGCATAATAAAAAACTCTGAGCCGTCGAAAATATTTGAGTGACTTGGGGCCGTGATAATGGGGTAATTGGTCATAAAAAGAAAAATATAAGTAGTGTGAGTTTAGGCGCGTAACCATAAGTTTTAGATCTTTCAAATTTTTATTAAATTTTATTTATTATTATTCATTTGATTTCTTATATGATAATTTAAAATTTTTTCTAGTTTTTACCGATTTTGTATATCAACTTTTTAAATTGTATACCAACAATTCCAGTTGTTGTAATAATAAAAAAAAACATAATTAATTATAAAAAATGAATCATTATATAATTTATTACGATCTTAGGCTCTGCTTAGGCTTAGAAAAAACTTTAGTTGAAACTACATACGTTTAAATTTGCTTTTAAGGCCAAAACAAATTTGTTGTTTATATTTGTGTTGGTCCATTTGACCAGCGAGTTTTCAAATTTTTGTTGTAAATTTTTCCGTTCTTCGGATTGCTAGTATTACTAAAATAAGATTTTTAAATTAGTTTTTTTGATTTACAAAATTTTTTGACTTTAAAAAATTTTTTGTTAAAAGTAATGTTATTTTTGTTTGAAAAATACCCAATATTATTTTAAATAGTTATTTTTTCACTTTTTAAAGCTCAAAATTAAGATTTTAAAGTCAAAATAGACCAAAATAGAAGCATGTTATAAACCAATATTTTCCCTCTATAATTAGTAGAGCAATATGTGGGACGCTTTTCGTACCTGTACCAATGTGTAAATTTTAAGAAAACAAAGAAAGAAACTGTTTTTGCCGTTGACCTATATTTCCATAAACAAGATTTATGTTGTTAAATTAGTGATTTATGTCAAAAAATGTTTACAACCTTACTTTCACAATTGAAAGCTTATTTTATACAGAACAGTAAAAACTAAATCCGTAACTTTTAAAAAGAAATGCTGTAAGCATACTGATTGTATTGAAAAGCTATTTAACCACTTTACCAGAGTTTAATTAAAAAATCTTCAAACTTCTTTAAACTTATACTTGTTAAACACTATTAACGTTTTTAAAAATCAAAGATTTTGTTTCCAATTACAATCGTTTATAATTTAATTTTTGCATCCACAGGGCTAATTGATTAAAAACTAAAATTGAAAAATCTGTAACCAACTCTTGACGATAATTTTTTACTGGATGATTTTGAAATCAAAAACATTTTAATGGTGGCAACTAGTAAATACTAGCATCACTAACAACAAATTTTAAGACCATTATTTATTAGTTTATTAACGATTTTAGATGTGCAAAGAGCTTCTTGTTTATGTTTTAGCAAACCTGGAGGAGGCAGAGTGGAGGCAGGTAAAACTGCCTCGGAGGCAGGTAGGAGGCAGGTGACCTTGCCGCTGTACTCCGAAACCTGCCCGCATACGAGGCAACTGTTATCTCCCAGTAAAGAGAGGTGAAGGATGTTCTCTGATTGGCCATTCGTACAAAAAAGGGCGGGGCCTTTTAAAAAAGCGTTGTTTTAATATCTAAATCAATTGCCAGTAATATGGGTAGGTTAACCTGCCCGCATACTAGGCAACTTCTTTTCCGTTGCTCTGTACTATTAGAAGTATTTGTTTAATAACTAAATTGCCTGTAATGTGGGTAGGTTAACCTACCCGCTTATTTCCATTGCTATGTACTGTTAGGGCTTTTTTTAATAACTGAATAGTAGTAGAAAGGTTTTAATAATACATTAGAAGGCCGCATTTTGATTTTGCTCACCAGTAGTAGTCAACTTCGTTTCATTTGCTAATTTGTATTATTTTTCAAAAACGCTTTTGGTTTTATTTAAAGAATAATTGCTTTTAGCTGTCTCGGTTTGAATAGCAAAGATAATAAAGCAAGTTATTTTACGGATTTTGAAAGTTATCACGTTTTTCAACATCTCATCTTCGGAAAACTTGTCTTTTGAGTGCGAGTTTGTAAGCGCACTTTTCAAAAGACGGATTCTTCATAAATTG
The DNA here is from genome assembly GCA_030248175.1 of Microlaimidae sp. YZB2_3. Classification (NCBI taxonomy): domain Eukaryota; kingdom Metazoa; phylum Nematoda; class Chromadorea; order Desmodorida; family Microlaimidae; species Microlaimidae sp. YZB2_3. The sequence goes on from JASAMX010024960.1 coordinate 12,916, forward strand.
CGGCTTACGCCATAGAATTTAAACGCTTATTTCTCCTAAGCCTAAGCAGAACCTAAAAATCAAGCACAAATTTTAATATGATAAACTTTTTTTAAATGATTTGTTTTTAAAGACTGAAAAGTTACACCTAAGCCAAACCCGATAATCAAGCAAAACTTTCTTATGGTAAATTTATATTTAACGGTAAATTTTTGAGTATAAAGATTTAAAAACCTTATTTTTAGTAACCACGTGTTTATATACATAAGAAATGTAAACATGTTTAAATAATATAACGAGGTGAATGAAATTTTTTCTACTGTTTTCAAAATCACTTATCTTATATTTATAAAGGAATAGAGGAACCTACATTCAAAAACGTGCTCCTAAGAAGGTTGAAAAAGTCTTTACGCCTCCCAATAAGCCTACGTAAGTGTGTATCTGACATATAAGCAACGGAGGAGAAATATCATTTCCAGACTAACAGTGTTGGAATATTAAAAAGGAAGAAAAAAAAAACACCAATTAGAAAAAATCATCGGTGCGCCAGCATAACCCTTAAACTCACTGGCGCTATCGCGTCACCCAAGATATGAAACTCGAGAAGAAGGTATGAACAAATTGTTGTCACTACAGAAAATAAGCCACTGTCATTATAAAACATACGTACCTGTGATTCATCCTGTAGTAAATATGGTGCTGTTTAAAATTTAAAATTTAAAATGAGTCACAGTCACATATATTTTTTACGATATGTGGCTTCTTTTGCCATAATAGCGACGAAATATTCGCTTTTTCGAAAGACGGAAAAAACTGACTACCATTTCTACGCAAAAACTTCGTCGACCAATGGACACTCTCCTCCTCTTCCTGCGCACACCACTAAAAGATAAGAAAATAAATCGACAAAAAAATGCGATTCCAATCTTTATCAAAGATTATTACCCGGCTTATCAGTAATAAGCCGATTCCCTACTTCCGCCAGTTTCGAGGTGGAGTGAAAGGTTCGTGAGGCGTTAGCATTTATTCACGCGCGACTTCGGGTTCGGGTGGCAAAAGAAACCGGGTCCCAAGGGACCGCCCCGTCGACTTCAAAACGCCCCATTTATTTTTATCGCATAATCTTTGGACTCCTCCCGTTTTGATACACGGCTGTCTGTTTGCGTAATAAATATAGGCGGAACGAGCTCGGTTGTTTTTTTTTCGTTTGAGAAAATTTTAATGTTTTGGGAATACGAGACTGAAATTTTAACCCGATAACTGGACATTTTCTATTTTTTATTTGCATTATTTTTATGCAGTTTTAAAATTTTTGACAAAAGAATTTCGAAAATTTCCTTTAGTTAAAAAACAGCATTGAGTTTGCTTTGAGTTGCTTTGCAATGAAGCGTTATTGTTTAAAAATAACTAAAAAGGATTTAATTAAGGATTTAATTAAGTATTAACTAGCATAAAAGAGCTGAACATAAATAGACAGACAAAGAATAATTGTCAACGGAAAACAATAGATCTATTGTATTTAAATACATTCTTTTTATTTTTATCTAAAGTAATGAGATGCTTTCCTTCACCTGCGACTTTTATATACGGTTTCTAGCTTATATAACTATTTTTGTTTGTTTTTTAGTCTTACAGATTTCATTTCTCTAAATTTTATGTTGTTTTAATATCGCAAAAAACTATCTAATAGGTTTGACTCTGTTTTAAATTAAAATGCTGTTGTTTTTTTTTCAAAATTTTGCCGTTGGTTTTCTTGTAACCCTGATAAATTTTTTAGGTGCTAGCCCGGGTTAAAGCTTAATATCTGTTTATATCTGTTTAACATAATATCTGTTTATTATTTGTGCTTTATTTTTCCGTCGCAGCAAAATTTTCTTTTTATAAATAAATTCATATTGTAATAAAAATTTCTCCTCGACGCGACTTACCAGGTGGATATAAAATTTGTATAAACTCATTTGATATACTAAAAACTTATAAAATAAAAATTGTGGGGCCGGTGTACAGCCACGAATTCAAAATGCTTTATAAATTAAATGATTTACCCGATTAAGTTTGAAATTTACAGTAAAAAATATAATAATACATTTAAATTCTATCCAAAAAATTCGAACGGTTATTTTGATTAGTGCAAAAAAATTTACTTAACACAAATACCTAGGTTACTCAAAACTAATTCTTAAACCATGACAAACAATCGAAAGAATATTTTGTTTTAATAATGTTTTTTTTTGAATTTACCAGTTTTTCAGAAAATTAATAAAACCCAAAAAACCATAGTATTTATGAACAGTTTGTATTTCGTGGGCATAGCACTTAAACAACATTTTTTTAGTATAAGGGTATAAATCTTTTAAAACTACAAAAAAAAGTATCTTTGTTTGAAAACCAACATATAACAAAACAAATATAGCCCCTGAAGTTTTTTCGTGAATAAAAGAGAAGGAGCAGCATATAATAATGAATTTAAAAAATTTAGTTTACAATTTTTTTTAAATAACGAATTAGAAAGGAATCAAAGCGGGATGGCAAAGCGGTTTTGTTTTTGTTGGTTGATCCCCATATAATTAGTAGAAAATGGCACAACTTAGTTGTTTTTTTTTATAGTTTATTTTGTTTTTATCTATTTTAATACGCAAAAAACTTAATCTGGACTAATTTTTATTTGTCGCCAAAAAGGGTTGGTTGAGAGACGATTTTTCTTTGAATTTACGCAGCTTTTTGTTGCTTTTTTACCCGGTAAGAACATTGGAAAAAACGGTTTTTACCTGCCTCCTACCTGCTTCAACCCTGCCTCCTACCTGCCTCTGAGGCAGTTTTAGCTGCATCCTACTTGCCTCTTAATCTGTGTATGCTTCAACATAGAAGGCAGGCCACCTGCTTCCCACCTGCCTCCAGCCTGCCTCCAAGGCAGTTTTACCTGCCTACTACATGCCTCCAGTTTTTCGGAGGCAGGTTCACGACCGGTACTTACCGGGTTAAACAACAAGTAATGTACTTTAAATAATGAAATTATAATGTAGGCGTTAAGAAGCATTAAGGTTAAAAACAAAAACAATCTGTTGTATTCAAGAGTTTTAATGTATTTCGTTCCAAATATTAAAAAAAATTATTTTAAAAGCTTTCCAAAGCTACATTTTCTCGGTGCCGCAAAATATAAAAAATTATGCTACATAAATAAAAAAAGGCTATTGTAAATAAAAACAAAAATAATTTCGCTAAATGTAATAAAACGGAAGGTTTAGTGTGACTCATTTTTTTAGTTAATTTTTTATTTAAAAACTATTTTCAATATTACTGTTTCAAGAATATATGTGAAACAAAAAACGTATTTGTTGCACTGTGGGAAAAGAAACAATTTAATGAATCTATGTACAGTAAGGCCAAATATTTTAACTCGAAAATAAAATTAAGTAAACACAAGTATGGAAAATTGGTGCATACAAGAAAATGAATCAAAAACAAAAACAAAGGTATCAGTTTGTTGGTATTTAATATACAAACATTTTGGCTATAAATTTGATAATTTAATAGGAATCAATAAGTATTGTATTTGTATGTGCATAGTGTAAAAGACCCGAAAGGCGAACAAGTGTAGAAAAAACCCAAAAGCCGTGTATGTGGGTTTTTTAGAACATACTTTTGAACAAGCAATGTTAAAGAAAATTCTAGAAAACTGTTGTGTAATGTGGCTATTAAATTAAATAATTAAAAAAATGCTTTTGTTGTTATGTTCTATTACCAATTAAACTAAAATATTATTTCAATTTTATCAATATACCAAAAATATATAATACTATATATTATATTAAGGAAAAATATCACACTCAGTCTCAAAAGCGAAACGATTTGGTGCCATTTTTTGAACACTGCCATTAACTGTTGTGCGCATAAAATGGCAAAACAACTGTTCTTATTGAGGCATGTGTCGTGTAAATAGGCACTGCTAAAAATGTAGCAGTGTTTTTGCGCATATCCTAGCATGCTAACTCGAACACACTGCTTTTTGAAGTACACTGCACTTTTTTGGCAATCTTGTGCGCATATATGCGCATATACTGCACATAAAATAGCACAACCGCGGGAAACAAAAAAAAATAAACCCACTAAAAACCACTAAATAGTTTGCACACTGTACAGAAAATACAAACTTTTGGTATAGACATACGAAAATAAAATCCAATGCAATACATAAATAGATCTTTTTGTGTTTTTTTTTGTTTCCCGCGGTTGTGCTATTTTATGTGCAGTATATGCGCATATATGCGCACAAGATTGCCAAAAAAGTGCAGTGTACTTCAAAATGCAGTGCGTTCGAGTTAGCATGCTAGGATATGAGCAAAAACACTGCTACATTTTTAGCAGTGCCTATTTACACGACACATGCCTCAATAAGAACAGTTGTTTTGCCATTTTATGCGCATAACAATTAATGGCAGTGCTCAAAAAATGGCGCCAAATCGTTTCTCTTCTGAGACTGAGTGTCATATTTTTCCTTAATATAATATATAGTATTATATATTTTTGACTATACTAGATTTTTTATACTGGTATGTTTTATATTAAGGTAGAATTCTTACCGATTGGTTTTATAACTCTATTCAAAAAAAAAGTTTTACTTGTTTTCAAATTCTACAACAGAAAAAAAGAAATAAACACTACAGCATTCTAGAACAACAACAGCACACAGCGGTGGCAGCTGTACGCCGTTGGTCGGTCTACTTTTTTCCGCGACCGCTCCAGAACAATTTTACATCAAGAATAAAAAACAATAGAGTTATGATTAAATTATGTCTGGCTGATCTCGCAAGTTTCTATAGGGACATGAGCGAAACAATTAAAATTTTGCGGCTATAAAGTTAAAAAAAAAACAATTAGAGCACCTAATTTTTTTATTTTTCAAATGTCAGCTTTAGCCCCCAAAAAATTTTATTTTTTTTACTAAATTGCGTAATTTGGTAAATAATTGTTAAATTATGGCATTCGATCTGTATTATTAAACCGTTTTTGATAAAACTTTTAAATTTTGTTGCTAAGTTTAGATTTGCTTATAGTTTTTTTGCGTTTCAACGATTGCTTCCAAATATTAGCTGTAGGTGTTAGACAATCAGAGAGTAAAAAAACCCCTGGGCGACAAATTAATCATAATTAAAAAAATGTTAATTTAAAGTTTATTTATTATCTTTTGCTTTGATTTATTAATACTATATTCATTTTTTTTTTAAAAATATATAAACAACAACGTCAAGCGTCGAAAAACGCGCAAAATTAAGACAGAAATAATTGTCCAAATTAAAAAATTAAATTAATATTAAAAATCGAAAGCTAATGGAAAGTTGTCATTTTGTAGCGGAGACTCTAATTTGAGCGATTGACTTTAATTAGACTTTGTTAAGTTCTTAATATATTTTAAGTTATCCGCATATTAGCACCATTTTTATCGTTTTTAATAGGTTTTAAAGAAAAATATTCACAATTTAAAAAAAACAAGCTTCGGTCTTTTAACTATTCATTATTGAAATTAATGATTCAATCATAATAAGAAATAATCGAAGTTTAAAAATATGGCGATACATGGTGCTGAAAACTCTGAGACTTGCTCCGTAGCTTAAGAAACTGAGTTCTGCTTTAGAGCTCGAAATCTTGGAGAACATCACAAACATCTAGAATAGTTTTTATGATAAGCCAGCTTAAGTTTTTTCTCTATTGTTTTGTTGCAGAGCTTTAGCTATGGACCTATTTTTTATACATGCCCGTGTTTGAAAACGCGCGTCCAAAATTAAATTTTTCTTGTTGCATGTTTTTTTTTTACTTTTTGTTTCAAAATTCAAGATGAAGATTAATTTAGTAGTGTTTAAATGTATGAAATAATGATTTTATTCAACAAAATTAAATCTACAGGCAAATTAGAACCAAAATATTAATTCTAAATATTAAATACCTGATTTTACCAATTATTTATTTATTATTTTAAAGCATTTATTTTAATCATTTTAGCACAAAACTGCCAATTTTTAAGGGAAAAAGTTGCCTAATTTTAGTATACTTTGTTGAAAAAGGGATTTTAAAAGATTGTCGTTCTAATCATTTTAAATGTGTACACGCAAAATTTAATTGGTTGTTTCATGTCCTCAAGCAATTTTACAAGAGGTAAATTTTTCGTAATATATTTTTCTGTTTACAGTTTTTTGTTAAAATTGGCTATGATCTTTTATAAGATTCTAAATCCTAATTAATAACATAAATCATATATTATCCGTTTAAGTACTAAAAATAAGATAAAATATATAGTTTTAACTTAAAAACTATTTAGCTTTAATACCTCTAGCATAAACTGCAGAAAATTTTAAACTATTTCAGATAAAATTTCAAACTGAAAGTTATCAATGAATCCGTTAAAACGTTTTTGTAAAAATAAATTGTTTCAAAAGATAAAATAATACCGTGAAATGAATTTTTTTATGATTTTAGAGAATATAGAATACTTCACTTTTTAATTTATGGTATTTTGGGGTTTAATTGAAACAACCTACTTTTCCGGTGCCAAGTGATAAAGAATGCTGATATAAAATGTCATTTTTGCAATAGAAAAAATTTAATAAATCATAATTTTTATAAAAATCTTAGTTTCACCCGCTTATCTTTGGACCTACTTCGCATTACAAAAATTGGGTCGGCGGTCTCACCACGAAACAAAGTTCCTTTCAAATTGAATGCATTTTGTTGCAATATTTTAAGATTAAAAATACTACAAATAATAAAAGATCTATTTGAGAAATTTTGACGTGCTATTTTGTATTAAATTAATGCATTACAAAATGTTTTTTTCTGGTTAACCGAAATAAATTTACATATAAAAAACCTTACTAATGCCTAAAATAGCTCTAAATAATGGTCAGAAGTTGACAAAAGTATTCGAAATTGTTTTAATATTGTTGTTTAATTTCTGGTTTCCGAAAAAATTTGGTAAAAATCATAGGTTTCATAACGAATTCTAATTTCGCGGCGGGACCGCGGACCTAAAATTTCGTAATGCTAGATAGGTCTTTTGATTATATTTAAAAGTATATCCGGCATATAGGGCGGTAATTAATTACTATAAAACCGCACATCACCATTTAATTACATTAATTTTAATTATTGAAATATTGTGAAACTCAAGATTGCTCTGGTTTAATATTTTATATACCACATTTTTGGCACGTTTTATTCAGATTTATTCAAACATTTTTTGGTGTAAATTTCTTTTTAATAATAGTTTTCAATTAAAAAAATATATTTATCGATTATAAAAATATTGGATCGGTCAAAAAATTAATCAATCCAGGCCCAGAGTTTTTCCCTCAATATAAAGGGACTAGTCCGAATGAATCTTGTGGCAAACATTCGGATTATCATCTGCATTAAATGTGGCAAAATAATAGTGTTGTAAAAAGTTACTTTTACTTTTACTTAAACTAATAAAAGTAACGGACTTTGGATTACTTTTACTTGTACCCGAGTTTTAAATTTCACTTACTTTTACTTTTACTCTTACTCGAATTTTTGAAATTTTAATTATTTTTACTTTTACTCTTACTCGGGTTTTTTCCTGCAAATACTTAAGTTAATTTAAGTAAAATTAAGTAATTTCAACGAGTAAATTCCCTATATGCTTGTGGAAAATGATTGACAGCAAAAATATTGTCAAGATGCTAACACGCTAAAAACCATTTATTTAGATCAAAAAACTTATTAAAATAAAAATTTATGTTCAAATTAGCAAAAAAATTTTGAAACCGAGCTCTGGGTCTCTAAAAACCGGTATTTTGCTTCGTTTCAAAATACTTTTATTATACTTTTACTCTTATTTTTACTTAAAAGAATAGGTCTTACTTTTACTTTTACTTTACTTAAATAAAATTTTAACCTACTTTTACTTTTACTTTACTTAAATTAAAAAAAATCACAAATTACTTTTACTTTACTTAAATTAAAATTTTTAAAATTACTTTTACTTTCACTCAAAATAATCCAAAATCAATACTTTTTACAACACTACAAAATATCATTACGTCTACTGATTTACAGTAATGTAATTAAACTAAGTATTAAGAAGGTATTGTGTTTCTTGCCATATACGAAGGTGATTTGAATCTGATAATGGTCTCAAAACCACTTAATTTTTATAAAAAAAATCTGTTTTTATACTAAGCTTTAAAAGTTATGTTTTAGGATGACATTCTGCTACATATGTTTCAGTTTTGTTAATGTACTGATCCATTATGATGATTTATGTTTACTTAAAAAGCTTTCTATTTAAACGGTGCTATTTATTTTATTTTTTTTTTACTTTTTGAATGTTATAATTTACAATCAGTTTTGGTGTGATCTCTCAAAATAATCCAAAATCAATACTTTTTACAACACTACAAAATATCATTACGTCTACTGATTTACAGTAATGTAATTAAACTAAGTATTAAGAAGGTATTGTGTTTCTTGCCATATACGAAGGTGATTTGAATCTGATAATGGTCTCAAAACCATTAATTTTTATAAAAAAAATCTGTTTTTATACTAAGCTTTAAAAGTTATGTTTTAGGATGACATTCTGCTACATATGTTTCAGTTTTGTTAATGTACTGATCCATTATGATGATTTATGTTTACTTAAAAAGCTTTCTATTTAAACGGTGCTACTAATTTTATTTTTTTTACTTTTTGAATGTTATAATTTACAATCAGTTTTGGTGTGATCTTTTGAAATGATTTATCGATAATGAAGTCGGTACATTTAATACGATTTTACTTGACTTTATTGTTAAAAATTAAGAAATTAAAATTTATTCTAAATTATATATTGTTACAAATAGACAAAAAAATTTATTTATGATTTACAAATACATCTTTTTATTTTTATTACTACAAAATGTCATATTTTTATTCATCCTGCATTTACTATCATTATTAAGTATAAGGTTTTTTGTTTTATTGCTTTTGAACTTATAATACATTTTTTTATTTTCGAGTTTTTTCTCTAAAGAAAGAAAAAGCACTTGCCTGAAATTTCAGAAAATTATTAAGTGGTTTAAAAATATCATTTTTGATGATTAATACTTGTTTATCAGTCAATAATTTAACTTTTGTGCACTAAACACAGTTATGATTTGGATTTATATAATTCTTGTTGTTACGTGCATTTTTTTATATTACTATTTTTTTACGTATTTTAATTTAAACTCGTTTTCGCAAAACTTTATTATAGCTTACAGTCACTGGTTTGTTTATTTTTCCAGTCCAATTATATGAGGAAAAACCTAATATCTTGATCTGATATCAAGATTTTCTCAAATTAAATGTTATTAAAAATTTAAAACGGCACATTTTCATTACACCGATAATAAATATGCCCTATTCTGTCAAATCTCTTGATTTAGTTCATTCAAAGCTTCAAGGTTTAATTTGATTGCGCGTGACGTTTCACCGTCTTTCGCAAATCCTTGATCACTCCTTTTTTTGAAATTTTGGCTGTGACTTTTAGGCCCAACTCGCAAAATTCTGGCCCCGCAGCTCTTTGTTGCTACTAGATATTTGAGCTCGATAAAACCTTGTCTTTTAAACTGTATAAAATGTAGAAAATCAATCAAAAAATTGATATTCATAACAAATTTTGATTTTGCAGCTCGACACAAAATTTTGTCATGCTACTGTAGGTAGATCAATTAGGGTAATTAATTTAAATTCGGTCATTATTTTCGGCAACCGGTTGTTATTTATGCTATTCTCAAATTTATGCAATGAACTGCATATGATTAAAATCGTCATGTCATCTATCTAGCCATATACAGTTTAGCTCGTAACTTTGCACATGACAAAAATAACAACCGGCCAAAATTAAGGCTGGCTGAATTTGTATTATTTTATCTTATATCGTCCTTGTTTTGCTTTTTATAGTTTGTAAAATATCCATATTCAAATCGTTTTTAGTATTGTTTGTTTTAGTTTAAAAATGCCCGCAGTCATATTAAAATATTTTATGGTGGTGAATTTCTAAAAAAAAATATTTATCAGTCTGCTACTCAGGTCATAAGTGAGGATAAAGGCTGGTTCATATTTATGTAAAAACGTCCTTTGGACCTTAAGTATGAACCAGCCTTAAGATTGATTTTTTTAATATTCACTTATTTTGGTTTAATTTTTACACTTGTGGTACTTACAAACAAAATATTTTGAAAAAAATTGACTTATTGTAGCTACCAGTAATATTAATGTAGCATGTCAATCTTTTCAGTATTTCTAGGCAAAAAAATATTTTCCTAGAGTTCACCTGGATAAAACTGTTTTTTGTAAAAAGCATATGGAAATTAAAATTAATTTAGGTTATTTTTAAAGTTTTTATTAAACAATAAGTTTTTCTGGAAATTTTTTTAGTTAAAATTTAGTTTATTACTATAACATATAAAATGTTATTGAAACCTTCTTACAAAAACTAAAATAAACAAGCAAATATTAAAAAAACTACTACTTTTATTTTTTTAAAACGTTTCCAAAATTAACAACACAATAAAAACGTGCTCATATTCGTTCTAAAAATTCGACAAAATTGAAAATGCTGGCTTAGTTTTCTTTTAAAACAGCAGCTGACGTGTATAGGTGCTCGTAATATTGTAATCCAAAAAAAATCTGAGTTTTTTATGGCTAATGAACATTATGGTTGATTAAAAACAACGAGTTGATACTGATAAAACGTAGATCAAAAAATTTAACCTAAAAAATTAACGTCATTGCCCTGACGACAAATTTGTGTTTAATCAGTAAGGAAGCCTTAATTTTAATAAAGATTTTAATATATTTTATATCGAATTTTTAAAACTCACCTTCTTCACATAATTTTAAGTATGTATAGTTTATATTTATAAAATCTCTTTGCAATTATAATAGAAATTTTATGTACTGAATGTGTAGTTTTAGCTAAAATAAAATAGAATTTTTACGCCGCCCAGGGTAATTAAGGAAAAAAAATTCAGATAATACACAGTGTCACATTTTTAATCAAGACTTAAAACCCTTCGCGCAGACTCGTTCAAAGAACGAGACTTTATGCAAAATTGAAAGAATTTTAATGAAATAGTTAATTACAAAAATTGATTATTTTGATAAATTAACCACATAAATAGATGTAAATATACATTGGTTGCAGATGCATGAACGTAAAAAAAGTATTTTAAATTTAAATCGCTGAAAACTCAATGTTAACACTGTTGAATTTTTATTTTTGTAATGCAAAAATATAATCGCGTTTTAGATATTAAATTTTCTTTACTTGTGAATGATTTCTAACGGCTATGTATATACTAAAAAATATAACCTGAGATATTTACTGAATAATTAATCTAAAATTACATTTATTGTATTTTAACTCTTTTTTCGCGTGTTTCTTCTTATGCACATTTCGCGTGTCTTATTTGATATGTCACGTAATTATATCAATTTAAAAATATCCCATATAATAATATTGTAAATCTTTAAAGCAATATCTTTAACTTTTGACGTTGATAAATTTTGTTGTACATGAAATCCCAAGCTAGGTAATAATAATGCAGTCTCCTATTTTTTGAATTTTTTAGACAAGCGCTTTTAATTTTGTAACGCAAAAGTAAAATTGTTTTTTAGAGATTTAATTTTTATTACCTGTCAATGATTCCTAACAGCTGTGTATAAAAAGCTAACATTAGGTATTTCTAAATAATTAGTCCAAAATTACATTCATTGTATTTTAACACTTTTTTTCGTATATTTTTTTCTATGCACATTTCACGTGTCTTATTTTATATGACACGGAGTTTTATCGATTTAAAAATGTTCCATAAAAAATATTGTTAATCTTTTAAGCTATATGTTTAATTTTTGACGTTAATGAATTTTGTTGCAAATAAAATCCCAAGTTAGATAATTATAGCAAAAATATATAATACTATCTATTATATTAAGGAAAAATATGTCACTCCCTACTAGAAGTGAAACAATTTTGTGCCATTTTTTGAGCACTGCCATTAATTAACATGCACAAAAAATGGCAAAACAACTGCCATTAATTGGGCAAGTGTCGTGTAAATGGGCACTGCCTAAAAACTAGCAGTATTTTCACGAAACCAGACACAACCAGCCAATCACATCAAACCAAAAGGTACGAATTTAGATACCCATCGAGTTAATGTTTCAACGTATCTTAATATATTTTAGAAGCAACTTCAGCTGTCGTCAGGACGGTCTTCACCTAACTCCGTTCAAACGACTAATCCGAGCGCTCTTCTTTATGGGGAAGAGTAATTTTTTTTTTGAGGTGCATACTGCATAACCGGGTTTTGATGAAAAAACGCAGCTACCCCGATTTTTTTTAACTTATGTTATTAACTTTACAAGTTCAATTTTAAAAGTTGCTTGCAGTGGAAGGTGTTTTAAATTTAAAATTTAACAGCAGTAATCAAAAAAGCTTGAAACGGGGTCTAATTTTAAATACTGAATTTTTAAGGGCTTGCTATTAATTTAAAATTGTGTTTTTTAGGAAACATTTTGTATGAAAAGACGGCTTATAAATACATCGTAATTAAACCGCTCATCTTTTCATATAACATGTAAGTATAGCCGGAATTCAGCGCGGTAATTATTAAAAAAACCGCACATAACCGTTCAATTACAGTAAATATTGTGCTGGGTGCCGGATAAACTTATATGATGAGCGGTTTAACTAGGAGGCGTCAATAGTGTCTTGTATTTTTTTGCTGCTTTAAAAAGAAAAACCTCATAAAAATTCAATTTAATCAAAGACAAAAGTTTACAACTACAATTGTGCTTTTGTGAATTTTCAACGGCTCTACCTCACCATAAAATTGGGGTAACTACGGTTTTGGATCAAATAACCGTTTTATGCATTCCAAAATTGAGCCGAGCTCTTGTTATTTAAAAAAGGGCTCAGATTCTTTAATCGTTTAAATGGTTTTAGGTTAAAACCATCCTGACGACGGGTGACTCGGCTTTTAAAAATATATTGAGATACGTTGAAACATTAACTCGGTGGGTATTTAAATTCGTACCTTTTGGTTTGCTGTGATTGGCTGGTTGTGTCTGGTTTCGCGAAAATACTGCTAGTTTTTAGGCAGTGCCCATTTACACGACACTTGCCCAAATAATGACAGTTGTTTTGCCATTTTTTGTGCATGACAATTAATGTCGGTGCTCAAAAAATGGCACAAAATTGTTTCACTTCTAGTAGGGAGTGACATATTTTTCCTTAATATAATATATAGTATTATATATTTTTGATTATAGTGCAGCCTTCTATTTTTATAATTCCTTTCAGGCTACACTTTATGAAGCGCTTTTAAGTTTGTAAGGCAAAATTAAAATTGTTAGTTAGAGATTTATTTTTTTTTACTTGTGAATGATTTCTAACAGCTGTGTATTAAAAAAATTTAACATGGGACATTACTTAATAATTGGTCTAAAATTACATTTATTTATTTTAACACTTTTTTGCCTGTTTCCTTCTATGGACATTTCGCGTGTCTTATTTTAGATGTCACGTAATTTTATCAATTTAAAAATTTGCCATATAATTTAATTGTAAATTTTTTAAGCTTTATCTTTAATTTTTGACGTTAGTGAATTTTGTTGAACAAAAAATCCAAGCTAGGTAATTATAGTGCAACCTTTAATTTTTAAAATTTTTTTCAGGCTGCGGTTCATATATGAAGCGCAGCTTCATGTAACATATGGAATATGATTATGTAATTCATTTCAAAACATTTACATTTAACACTTCTGTTTATAACTTATCATTGCATTTAAAAAATTTTTAAATTTTCAATGCGGGAGTTTTTGCAGTTGAATTGATTATTTATTAATAAGACCACGCGCTTGGAATTAACAACCCGGGGAAAAAACTTTGGAAAGCGGGGACCAACTCTGAAGAAAATTTTGGAAATGATGGGGTCCAATAAGGTCAAATTTTAAACATTATAAATAGTCTAAAACAATTTCGGCGCTTCGTGCGGAGTGTTTTGTGTTTTTATTAGAATGCCAAATACTTGATATTTTCCTATTAATTTTAATCAAAATAAATCAAAAAAAGCAAAGCAAAACAATTTTTAAAACAGAATTTGGTACTTTAAAACAGAATTTGGTATTCTAAACCATTAATTAATTAACAACTAACTAGGCGTAAATAATACTAGCAGCGCTGAAAAAAAAAGAAGCTCCAGAAAAATATTTAAAAACTTAATAACCGCAATTTATTCGGTCTTTTTATGTCCGATAATTTTTACTAGATTAGCTTGGCACAAATTTCTCATAGTTAGTACTAATTAACACATAACATAAACCTTTGCATTTGCAAAAACCAAACGTATAAATTGCGTAGATTTTGTTTAAACGGTTTGTGTTCGCGTAAATTTGTTTGTAGAAAAAAATGCGTTTACCGTAAACCGTTGTTTAAATTTGTTACATTCGCAAACTAAATATAGTGCATTTAAGAATGGACAATTCCAGCGATACTTATAGCAGTCCAAAATTGAGAATGATCATGTCCAATTTGAGTCAAGCGCGATTGGACAACTTGAGCGAGGAACGGAGCTTTAACTACACTTTCTATCCGCCGTTTTCAATAAACGTCGTTGGTTTCGCCACATTTCCGGTAATACTCTTCGGAATCGCGGCCAACAGCGTCTGTTTGCGGGTTTTTCTTCACTTCATTATGATTCGTCAGCCTATTAATTGGTACGTTTTTTGTTCTTGCATGTTGTTTTTTGTGAGAGACAAGAGAAGTAAGCGAGAAACAAAAAACTGCAAGTGAGGGTAATGAAATGACAAGAGGGGATCTTAGGGATTTTACATCAAAAATATACATAATGAGTGAGAACAGGCTATACCGCAATAACAGTAGGGCGCCATAAAGTTATTTTAGAGGCTCAACGAAAAATGTGGAGACAATCGGCACCTTGCACTGAAAATTGCAGCACAGAGTATAGTAAACACTAACATTGCGGCCGGTGCGAAAAATACCATAAATGATATAAATTTTTTAGTAAAAAATAAGCAATAAATAGAAGTTGTTTAAAAAAAAAGACTTAGAAAACACTTTTTTGAATGAAACAACTTTAAAAAAACATATAAAAATCTAATATATATATATATAATTAGAAGTAAATACAGCATTTAATTAACTTAATAATAAATTAAAATTTATTAATAAAACTTAATGAAATAATGAAATAAAAATTTATTTTACCCCCTAATTAGACTCCTGCAAATTATTTAAACAAATTGATATGCAAATTCCTTAGTGTAATTTCGGTCGGTCTTGACATACAGCGTTCTTTTTTTTACGAGAAGTACCTTATAGTTATATTGACTTCTGTAGTCATATTTTGTCATCTTTATATTTAAATCTCAATTATATTCATGTTTTGAAAGAGACAATATTATTTAAAAAAATAAAGAACATAGTCAATGTGATGTCATCGTTAAAAATCCAAATGATTTCGTATTTTGTCGTAAAAAATTGCATCAATTCCGGTATTTCCCGTGTTTATTATAAATTTCAGTGTATGGTGTCTATTTTTATTTAATGTTATTGTAAGTACTGAAACATGCTAACCGCGGTAATATTTAAAAAAATTATTCGACAAACCAAACGGTTTGTTAAAAATAACAGTTCTATTTACAGCATTTAATTCGTTCGTTCAATTAGCACAAATCAATCTCAAATTTTTAAATAGTATCAAAAATCTCAATTTAATTAGTTCAAAGCAGAAAAGCGGCCAATTTCTAAAAACGCTGTCTAATTTATTTAGTAGCATTTTAGAAATATAATTGTCAAAAAATTTTACTCCCTAATTTACTTCAGTAATGTTTTAAACCAAAGGAAAAATGTAAGATGATTTAAAACGCCCAAAAGTAGCGTATCTCTGCCAATGAAACAGTCAATTAAAAACGTTTGTAGACTGATACATAACAATAAAATTGCTGTTTCTACCTGCCTGGCTGAAACATAAATTTTGTTGCTAGATGTACATTAAATCCACTGAAATCACATCCGTAAACACCAAGATAACCTATATTATTTACATTATTGCAGGTATCTAGCGCTGCGCGCTTTGGCTGACTTCTCAATCATGGTGACGACCATGTTCCACTCTACTGCACCGCGGTTGGGCGAATACTACCGTCACTACGAGCTGGTGAAAGTGTCGTACATTCTCACACCACTAGCGTATTCTATCGGGATGATCGCTCAGACGCTCTCCGTGTATATGACGGTGCTCTCCACAGCTCACCGCTTCATCGCAGTCTGTCTGCCCTACAAGGCGCGGGACATTCTGACCCGAAGACGGGTTAAGATAGCCCTAGGAATGGTAATAATGTTTTCGCTAATGTTCAACATCCCCAGAGTGTTTGAAAGTGGCGTATCCGACGACACCTACTACTCCAACATCAACTACACCATGGTAATCGTGGTACCCCTAGCTCTGCGCTTAAATCCTCACTATATCAGCGTTTATATCACTTGGCTGTACCTGTTGTTTATGTTTGTAATACCTTTTTTTGCCCTGATAACCATGAATACCAAGGTTGTCATCAGTGTTAATAACCCTTGTATTTTAACTCCGCGCACAGAGTCAGTACGCACCCCAATTACATCACAGACGTCAAAAATAAAACCCTAATTAAAAAGTTCAAAGGTTTCAACTCTATTAAGTAATGCTTTAAGGTCTCAAGGCACTAGATGTGTCTTTGAGTAGCAAAGAAACAATAAATAATTAAATAATTTTCCTCTCTTTTCATGTTATACATTTTTTCTCATACAGCAAATAACCTGGCGTGTACGCTGTTAAATTAAAAATGGATGACTCCATTTAAAAAAGTTATTTTTTACCTGTGTAATGCTGTTTAACAATTTTTTTTTAATTAAAGAAATAAGTATAAATAAAAAAGGCGATCTAACGTTTTTTCCAGTCAAAAAACTTCCGCACTATATTAAGTCTGTGGAGGCAAAAAACTTAAAATGAGAGTTTATTGATAAATTAAAACTGTCTGACCTCGTAAAAATGTTGGACGAGATGAGGAAACAATAAAAATGCATCGTTATGATAACATTTTTGAAACAAGAAATTACACCGCCTATTTTTTAAAATCCCACTTTTTGAAAAAAACTTTATAAAAATCAATCAATTTTAGACATTAAAAAATGGCATTTATGTTAAATATTAAATCAATAAGAAGTTGTTAAAAAAACTAATTGATCCTTGATATTAAATAGTTTGTGCTTGAAGGTTTTATTTGTTTGTTTTTTTTTGTAAATTATTGATGCAGTATTGCTTGTAAGTTATGGAGATCATTACTTTGCTATTTTTTTTGATTTTAATTTTTTAATTTTTTTTCTTTTTTTAAATTTTCATGTTTACAAAAATTATAATTATTATTAAACAATTAATAATTAAACAATATCATGTTTTTGTATTCTTTATCAAAAAACCGCACTGGGTCCATTCTATTTTAATAAAGGACTCTCATCTACCTAAAAATTCGCGGGCGAAACCTATTACAGCGCGAAAATTTTACAAATGCTAACGCGTTATTATTGGTAGGCGAATGGAATCCTTTGCTGCAAGTAAACGTACTTTTGGAAAATTGGGCAGTGGTGTATAAAACTCACAGATAAGAGATTAATGACAAAACGCCTTATATATGATAAATATTTCTGCGCTACTACTGTAGGTCACCCTATTATTTTTCTAGGTCATAGTTATATATGAATGTAATAAATCGCGAAATTAAAAGATATCTTTTTTTAGTGCAACCTTAAATTTAGACCTGAAAAATAACCAAAGTTTTCACTAAAAAATAAATGACAAATAATCTCAGCCTAAAATTGAGTACAAAATTAGTTTAAACTTCATTTTGATTTTTAAAAAAATGAAAAATTCTAACCAAGAACTTATATTATAAGTCTAAGTCAAAGTCAGAAAAGATTATTAGTTGTAACGACGTGGGAAGTCACAAAGTGGGGATATTAACACTGGAGATTAGGTCATTCTGGATGTGCACGAGACGCGAAAGCGACACGAGGCCCTGTCCACTTCTGACAATCGACGCCAGGAGATGTCCAAAGAGATCTCCACCAGCGTCATGCTCATCGGCGTTGTGGTGCTCTTCATCTGCTGCAACACCCTAGCGTTCGTGGTGAACATTATGGAAATCGCCAAGGCCCAACAGTCCGACCTGTTCACCAAAATTGTGGACATAAGCAACTTTCTGGTGGCTTTGAACTCCAGCATCACAATCGTGATTTACATAGTTTTCAGCAAGAAGTTCAGAATCGTCATGCTTAACTGTCTGTTCTGCGGATCAAGGAAGGATATGGAACCTCTGGTTAACAATACCTGCTAAATTTAATTGGTCATTTTTTAGGAAATTACTGCATCAGTATTTCCTATATGAACTTAAAAGCTTTTTCAACATTGAACTTCATTTGGTACACAGAAGACAATTTGTCTCTTCTGAAGAATATTGGCAAAAAACACTAGTATTATTTTGTATAAAGTATTGCGTTAAGATTTGTCTAGTTTCCTATTAGTGTTACGCTTTATGTTGTATAGTCAGAAAGAAGACCTCAGGTTTTAATTTATACTGTTCGGGTTAAAGAATGAAATGGTTTGTGCCAGAAACTTGAAAATTACTGTAACTTTGTAAGAACATCGGCATCTGTGTTGTTGATGTTTGGAAAAAAACAAGAACATTTTAATGCACAAGTAGCCCGTGTCAGCCATAGGGCTGACAAATAATTTTTCCGGCAATTTTTATATTCATTTACTAATTGGTTTTTCAAAATTCAACCCTTTTATGCCGTTCCCGTGACTTTAAGCTTTACAATGATACCTCAGTTAACCCGTACTCTATTTTGCCATTGGGGAAGGGTCTTTCTCCTGTTTGCTGAAAACATGTTGTCCAGCATAAAGATGTCCATGTTATTTTTTTTTACTAATTTTAACCCTTTTATGATGCTCCCTGAAATATATGTTTTACCCATAGTATCTGATTTACCCCAATCTTGTTTGTGATTGGGGAGGAAGGTCTTTCCCTCTTTGGTAAAATATGTTGTCTAGTATAAAAATGTCCATGTTATTTTTTAAAAATTTCAACCCATTTATGACATTCTCCAGACTCTAAGCTTTGCAATGATACCTCATTTAGCCCAATCCGTTTTGTGGTTGGGAAGAAGGACCCCCCCTTTTGGTCAAAATACGTTGTCCAGCATAAAAATGTCTTTGTCATTTATTTTTTGAAACATTTAATCCTTTTATGACATTCCTTGAAACTTAAGCTTTGCAATGATATCTTGTTTAGCACAATCTTTTCGTGGTTAAGGAGAAAGTTCATTGCCCCTTTTAGTGAAAAAACTTTGTCCAGCATAAAGATGTCCATGTTCATTTTTCCAAAAACATGATATTCTGGCTTTACATTGGCAAATTACTCTTACTAATAAGTTTGAACAAATTCGAAGATAAAAAATTTTTCAACTTTCAAGTCTCATAGAACCCTGTTTTGTGAAAATATCTTGTCTAACCAAACGATGTCTATGCGATTATTTTTTTAATTTCAACCCCTTTATGACATTTCCCTGTCTGTAAGCTTTGCAAAGATATTTCATTTAGCCCAGTTTTTTTGCTGCTTGAGGAGGAAGGTCGTTCTCCTTTTTAGTGAAAAAACGTTGTCCAGTATTAAGATGTCTATGTTAATCTTATTAAAAAACATCAAATTCTGGTTTTACATTGGTTACTTACTCTTATCAAGTTGTTTAAGTCAATTGAGAGAAAAAAATTTTCAATTTCCAAAGTCCATAGGCTCCCCCTTTTGCGAAAATGTGTTGTCCAGGCTAAAGATGTCCATGCAAAAATTTTCTAAATTTTAACCCTTTATGACATTCCCCGGACTGTAAGCGTTGCAATGATATCTCATTTAGCCGAATCCCATTTGTGGTTGGGGAGCACGGTAATTCCCTTCTATAGTGAAAAAAACGTCTTCCAGTATAAAGATGTCCATGTTCATTTTTTCCAAAAAACATGATATTCTGGCTTTACATTGGCTTATTACTTTTTCTAATAAGTTTAAGCCCATTCCTGGACAAAAAAGTTTTTAACTTCCAAAATCCATAGGGGGACCTTTTGTTAAAAATGCGTGGTCCAGTATAAAGATGTGCATGTAAGTTGTTTCAATATTCAACCCCCTTACAGAATTCCCTAGGGTATAAGTTTTTCAACGATACCTCATTTACCTTAATCCGTTGGGTGGATAGGGAGGAGTTAGGGAACACACAGACAGACTCTAGACTCACAAACACACACACACACACACACACACACACACACACACACACACACACACACACGCACACGCACAAGAACACTAGTGTTGTAAAAAGTTACTTTTACTTTTACTTAAAATAATAAAAGTAATGGATTTTGGATTACTTTTACTTTTACTTTTACTCGACTTTTAAATTTCAATTACTTTTACTTTTACTCTTACTCGAGTTTTGAAATTTCAATTACTTTTACTTTTACTTTTACTCGGGTTTTAATTCGAAATTACTTAAAAGAATTTAAGTAAAATTTAAGTATTTTACTTTTACTTTTACTTTTACTTTTAATCTGGTGAATAAAAGTAAAAGTATTGATGCGCAGGTTATATATCACATGTTATATATCAGGTTATATATCACGCAGGTTATATAGATTTGGAACTGTATATAAAAAATTTCGAGCCGAATTATTTTGGGACAGAAGCTGCAAAAATAATTTTGGCTAAATAAAAATTGATTTAGTCTTAGATTTAGGTTAGAATTTAATTGTAGTAACTTTTATTTTTAGTTCTCAGTTTCCTATACAGCTCCAGGTTTCCCAATCTAAAATAGTTCTTGTTTTTCTTATAGGTTTTAATGCATGGCTGAAAATTTTTCGGTGGTTCTTTGTAATTATTATTTAGATCAGTAACAGGAACCTAAATAGAAAAAGTCGTTTCTAAAAAAGTGTCGATATTTCGTGAAAATATGTAATTACAAATGATCACAACTTAAGTCTTAATAATTAAATCCAAAAAGGGTTTTTCAACTTCCAAAATACATATGGTCCATACCCCTTTAGTGAAAGATAGCGTTGTTCAGTCTAAAGAAGTCCATGTAATTTTTTTTAAAATTTCAACCCCCTTACGACATTCCAATGATACCTCATTCACTTTAATTCGTTGGGTGGTTAGGGAGTAGTTAGGGAACACAGACGGACAGGCAGACATTACGTCTATTTATATATAGATTAAGACAAAAATATAATCAGGTGGGCGAATTTGACTAACGGTACCGTTCATTTATACAAAGTTTTTATTAATATATAAAGAGCATTGACCTAATTATCGTATTAATCAACCGTAACAATATCGAAATATTCTCATGTAAAATTTTTACGTTCTCAATATTTTAATAACACTACTTTGTTGTTCGTTTAAATACAAATAAAATGATGGTTTGGTTATTAAAATAGCCTCAATATTGCACAAGTTATGACTACTTTTGCGAACAAATAATTAATTGAATGAAACATGTATTTTTCAAGTATTTTTTAGTTCTTCATGAAAATTTCTCACGGATTTTTTTAATTTTCAGGCACGCGTTACAAAAACGCGCACTTAACTTTAAAAATTTTCTTTTGAAGACTCAGTAGAAATGGTTTTTTTGAACGTTTTGAAAAACGTTTAGTTTTGCTTCCTTATAAAAATTAAACGTTAGGTATAAGAATTGTATAAAAGATTTGGATTGACAAAAACGAAGTTAGCTACCTTCATTTTTTAATTAAATCTAAAGTTTCTAATTAGAAAACGTTAAAATATAATTTTTGTTAAATTAAAAACAAAGTTAATTATAATATGACTATGAGATCTCTATTTTTGCATTATTTTTATATTTTGTCAACATTTTAAAAAAGAAAACTTAAAGGAGCACTGTCACAAATCAAATTCCTATAACGCCCGAACCGGACTGCTTCTTTAATACCAAACCTATCTAACTCAAATTTGGTATTTAGAGTGCTCCACTACAAGGCTACAACATTTTTAAATTTTAGCTGAATCGGTTCAGAATTAAAGGAGCAGTGCGGATGGGGCGTTATAGGCAATTTGATTTGTGACAATGCTCCTTTAAGGTAGTATTAAGTTAAAATAAACTTTTTATTTAACATTAAAAAATTGTTCAATTATTCTTTAATTGTATCCAGTGCTAGAATTAACTCCAAAAACAAGCACAAAGCAAAAAAAATTGAAAAAAAAATCATTTTTAGGCCAAAAATTCAAAATTACTTTTATTATACTTTTACTTTTACTTTTACTTAAAAAAATAGGGCTTACTTTTACTTTTACTTTACTTAAATTAAATTTTGGCCATTACTTTTACTCTTACTTTACTTAAATTAAAAAATCACAAATTACTTTTACTCTTACTTTACTTAAATTAAATTTTTCAAAATTACTTTTACTTTTACTTAAATTTTTTGAAAATCAATACTTTTTACAACACTA
>JASAMX010024962.1:0-22726 GCA_030248175.1 Microlaimidae sp. YZB2_3
GTACAGGAACAAAAATGCTTATTGTCTCTCCAATGCTATTTTTAGCTTTATCCCAATGTTTTTAACCGGTTGCGCTTTGTTGAAATAGAAAAACAAAATCGATTGATGTCAAATAATCGTTCAAGTTAGCCTTCTAGTTAGCTTTTTTAAAGTCAAGGTAAAAAACCTTTGTAGTTAATTGACGAGCAACAATTCCCAACAACGAAAAAATTAATGCTATTGTTGTCACTGTTAAAAAGTGGCTCTGTAACATTTACATTAAATGTATGTAATTTTTTATTGGAAACTTTAAGATCAAGATAATTTTCACTCCTAGATGATTTCTTAACAACTTAAAGGTACGATTCCTGTACGAAAACCAATGAAAAAAGATTAGTTAAATAACAGTTTGAAAAAATATTTTCTTGCCAAAATTTTTCTTTAATGTTAAAATCCCCCAACACTTTTAGCTAATTCATATTTAATAAAAATACTAAAACTTTGCAAAAAAGCTCGAAATATTATTTCCTACTATTTAGTGGTCGATAAAAACATATATTTCTAAACGGTCTTTTACTGAGGACGTTCCAATTTCTAATGAATTAAATTTTTCCGGTAAGGTTACAATATTTTACCTGTTTTTTTTGACGAAAATAGCAGTTCTATCTCTCAACCTGTCGCACCTGTCATATCAATAAACGTTATAAGACCCACTTGAATTTATCATATTTTTTTATATTTTTTTTATTTACCCACCATTTTTAATTTCGGGATTAAACAAGGTTTCGGTAAAAATAAGTAGATCGTAAGTTTTTGAATCTAAAAGAAAATTTAGCAGGTTTTGGTTCCCAGAACTTAATAAACTTCGAGCGTTCGCATAATTACACTTTAAAAAATTGCTTTTGCAATGAAATGTGCTCCTTCCTATAAGTAGTTTGACTGATTTGTTTCTTTTACCCTGCACCATTTTTTGGTTTCGTTATCATACACAAATTTTACAATTTCAAAAACGCCGTTTTCTTCTCTAGCTGAATAACTTAAGTTAACATTGCCTTCTGCATGCAGTTTTTGTGTCATATCAAAGGTCTTTGAGCAAAACTCACTGAATTCTTCTATTCCTTTTCTCTGCTGGAAACGTTGAGACTGGGAAATCTCAGATCCTGCAATTAGTCGTTCGGATGACACAAAGAGTCACAATCTGCATCAAATCAACGTGACTCTGACTCATTTTGTTTATTTTATTTGTGTGTTAAAAGATAAAACGAGTCACAATTACAAGTATTTTATAACGCTTTTGACTGATTGTGTCATAATAACGACAAATTATTAGTTTCCAAAGCTTCCGCAATAATAAAATCTACAGAAGGAACAGTTTCATTAAAGTTAAAAGTAATTAAAATTTCAAAAGTCGAGTAAGAATAACAGTAAACATAAGTAAATTTTAGAAGTTGAGTAAACGTAAAAGTAATCCGAAATTCGTTACTTTTATTAGTTTAAGTAAAAGTAAAAGTAACTTTTACATTTAGACTGAAATTATATTTTTGTTATAAAAAATCGACATTTTGTTTAAATTTAATTTTAATTTTTTTGTTTTGAAAACGTTTATCAAAGTAATTTTTACGCTTTTCTTGTTGTTTTGATAATTTTTTTAAAGAATTAGGAGCTGAATCATTACAAGATTTAATTTTTAAAGATTAATTTTGTACATAAACCAATCTATCCTATAAATCTACTAAATAGATTTTCAAAAGCCTGTTTTTGGTTTTTCGAACCGAGAAAATAATTTATACATTTATTTAAAAATAAAAACTAAAAATAATAAGTAAATAAATGGTTAAAAAGTAACAATTATTTGTTTGCTTGTTTTGTTTATTTTTATAAGTTGTAAAATAACTATAATTGTCGGGGTTCAAAAAAATTACAAAGTAAATGCAGAAAATTGGCCTTTTAAAATTTTTTATTCTAAATATGAGTTTTTTTGTTTTTTGATAATAAAATAATTGTTGGGTAATTTCTTCAGATAACAAAATTTATTCTTGACGTTTTGACAACAGCAAGAATGAAAGAAAAGGGAAAAAAGATTTCAACAAGCTGTTTTAGCGAAGAACTTTTGCAAAAAGAGTCTTTTTACCTTAGTATTAATTTTTTAGCATGATCATTAAATCTTGCAAAAACTAATATTCATCCGGCGTTAATTTCAGCAGCACAGAAGTGGTTTGTTCTAGCCAAATCAACAAATTTGTAGTGTGTGAAAACAATTATGTGTGATTATTATTGTTACGCAACTTTTTTACCAAGTGTTTTTTTCCTGTTCATATTTTATCTTTTTACCCTTTATTAGTTGTTTTAATCTATTTTGCCAACATTTTAATAGAAATTCCACTATAATTTTACTAATTTTTTTTCATTTTTACTTTTTAAAGGTTTTTTGTTTCCCATTTTAATTTTTTATCAAAAAAAGTTTTGTTTTTTTTAAATTAATGTTTTGCACGTTTTTTAAAACTTATAAAAAGGTGTTTTAATTTAAAAACAATTATATTTTCTTCGATTATTTACTAAACTATGTCCCGGTTTTTATTATTTGTCCTGTGCTTTTGTCTAAAAAAATTACTAGGACGAAATATGTTATTTTAATGTTGTTTTTTATAATTATTTTAAATATTATATTTTGTTATAGATTTTGTACTACTGAAGAAGAAACCCAACGTGGTTTCGAAACGTCAAGAATAAATTTTGTTATTTGATAACATTGCTCAACAATTATTTGATTATTATGAATATTCTTCAAAAGTCACTGAAATAATCTTTATGTTATTTGATTAATTCATGGTTTTTAATGTTTTTTTTTTAAAACTTAATGGTATAAATTTTAGAAACAAATCAATTAAAATTGAGACGCCAACACTGCCACCATACGTGGAACTAAGTGGTTACATATTTCAAGATGAAGGTGAAATAAAATACTTCAATGAAACAAGGTGGAACGAAGTGATCCGAACAAATAATGTAAGTGACCTTTTGTAATCATATGAAGGCGTAATTTAACAAAATAAAAATGACAAAATTTAGATCTGTTTATCAAAAAAAATCAATTTATCATTATTATTATTGCAATAGACCTTGCACCAAAATTTATCACAAACATCAAGTAAAGCACATGCTATAAGATTGCTGATTGAAATACTGTATTAATTTTTTTAATTTAAAAGAAGCGGTAAAAAAAGATGGAATAAAAATTGACATGTAAAAAGACTCAAAAACCTGTTTTTTTGAACAAAATTTTTTTTGAAAAACAAACATATAACAGGCTAAATTAAATTTAAAACGCATATCTTCTAGTTATACTCCTAAAAAATCAATAGGCAGCGTTTCTTTCTGTAATTTTCATCGGTCTTAGCGGATTTTTTCTGACAAAAATAACTCTGTTAAATTGAATTTTCCAGTTATATTACATTTAAAACTCAGTTAAACGTTGTAAAACACACAATTTTAAATAAAAAGCAAGATACACGATGAATACCATGTAATTATAAAAAGTCCAAGTAATTTTATGTTTCCCTTTTCAAAATTGCATCAGTTACGGGATTTTTTGCCCAGCCAGCAATGTTAGTTTGTGCTATGATTTATATTTATTATAAGTTTTCGCGCAATTCGCCTATAAGAAAACCGCGCAGTGACAAATCTGCAAACTTTTCCCAAACGAAAAACAACTAATTTTAAATCTTTTTTCTTAAAGAATTTTTATTAATTTTGAAAGCATAATATACCAAAAAAAAACAAAAAAAACACAATAAAACATATCACAAAAACAAAAAAAAAACAAATAAACACAAAAAACATATTATTTTGCAACTTTATTATTTTTTGCAACTTTTATTTACTATATAAAATATGTTGATTATAACCAATTTTTTCATTTACATATTATATTTTTCTTCTTAACTTGTATCTATTTTCATTAAATATTTATAGGTGCTCTTTCTTGTAATTTTAAAATACTTTAAATAATGGAATTTTATTGTCTGATTTTGTTATGTATATAAAATATTTTGTCCACAAGCTAAATTCTTGCCATTTTCTTTCTGTTATTTTATTTTTACTTTCTACCATTAGCAATGTTTCATCCAATTGTATTTAAACGACTCATGATTACAATAAGAAGGGGTAGAGAAAAAAAAATTTTTTTAATAAAATTTTTATTGAAGATTTTATAAACACTAAACACATTAACAAATAACAATAAAACACGATAAAACAGACATATACACTACACAGGAAAAAGAAAAAGTTTTTTTATGATTTAATAATTTATTTAATGTGTTTACGAAGCTGCTAATGCTTTCTAATGGGGGAGGGTGGAGAAAATTGCGTTTGCCGGTGCCGGTCCCGGGGTAGAAAAAAAGTGTCGGGGCAAGCCGGGGCCGGGGCCCCGGTCGATCCCTGGTTATAGTCCTATTTTTCATTTGCAAAATACTCATACCCATTAATTTGAGTACTGAAGGAATTTCGAATATGAGTACTCACTACTAAACTCACTTTTTTTTTGTAATGTGAGTACTCAAATTTACTAAAATCACATAAAAATTTCCGTACCTAAGACAAGACTAATTTATACAGTCTAAATTAATTTTAAGAAACTTATTATACAGGTCATTAATACCAAAAGAAAATTTTATAACCTGAGACCATTAGTAAACGGTCAGTCGCCCTTTTTCTTTGTTGTTTCGACGTAAATAAAAAATCAACCTTAAAATCGATCTGCTCAATATTAATCGCCAAAATTTGGATATAAAGTGTAAAAAAAAATTTTATTCATATTTCTGTAAACTCGTCAGAACTTTAATTTGCTACTTCCTTTGGAATTTGGAATTTTTAACTTTTCATGACTTCTTTTCAGAACTTGGACTTTAATAATATTATTCACATATTGCGCCATAGAAATTCGGAATTTTTTCCTACTGTTATTGTGTTACTCTCCTTTTAACCTCAGCATCCAGCAATTTCTTTATAAGTATGAACGTCTTGCTGAACTAATAATTCTTTACAAAGGCCACCTGTATTTTGAACATTATACTTGGTCATAAAACTATTAAGAAACTCCGTTTCGCCTACGTATCTACATATGACGCCATTTTACCAAATTAATGGCTGAAATAACCGAAACTCTCGCCCGGAGTGACTGCGTTTGCACAGTTTGTCAGAATCTGACAGGCGAATTGAACTCTCAATACATTGAATGTTTTAATTGTAATCTACCTTATTTCAAATGTATTGGACTAGCTAATTTTAAGCCGGGTAACTCTATTAAAGCTTTGTTAGAACTTCTCGGTCCTCAATTTCAGCTGCGTTTTTATTGTGACAAACCCGCTTGTTTTCAACCTCCTGGAAGGCTGCCTCCGCGGCGTTTCTCCAATGCTTCTTAAATTAGCTTTGATAACAAAAATCCTACAGAACTAAATCGTGAGCTAAAACTTGAAATCGCCCAAACCGCTCAGCATGTGTCTCAGCTACAATCGGACATGAACTCTAAAAAATTTAATGGAAAATCTTTCCAAGAATATTCGCGATATGTCCGGCGCGACTAAATCCTATGCGGATATTGTAAAAAAAGGAACCACCTCATCTGCTGAACCAGTATATTACACGATTAAAGAAATCATTTCAGAAAAGAAAATGAAAACTCAAGTGGTACTCTCCAACTTCTCAGAGACCACAAATGAAACTGTAACATCTCTTCAAGCAGCTGTCAGAAAGTTTTTGAAGATATTGGTTTGGAGAATCACTGGATGCACGTTGCTTCAGTTGAACGCCTTGGACGACCTCGGCTTACTGCTGAAAACAAGAATGCAAATAGCACGCCGAAACCTCGTTTGTTAAAAATTACCATGTTCGATGGTCAAGGTGCTATAAAAGCTAACAACCTTTTATCCGCGTGGCAGATTCTCTACAATGATCCGGAACTAATTCTAATTCTAAATCAAATCCAAGTGCTTTTTTTTAAAATTAGCTGATCGGTAGTCGCTTATTTTCTGCTTAATATTATTGGCGCCGGATAAAATGGAAAAATCTATTAGAAAACTAAAGGATGCATACAACTAAAAGCAAAAGGTTCAGAAATATTTAAATCAGTTTTACTTAGGTTAGTTAGATAATAATCATGGGTGGCGCGGGAGCGCCACGGGGCGATTTAGCCCCGTGGCGCCGCGCCAACCATAATTAGAGAACGTGGGTAAATTTTGAAATTCAGAACCTTCTTCTTCTTCTTCTTCTTCTTCTTATTATTATTTTTCCAACGCTCCATCCTTAAAAGCGATATTCCTCATTCGTTATTGGTTGATCAAAAATAAACATGGGCTCATAAGAAAGAAGAAGGAATTACGCAACTTTCTTAGGAAGCACTTTTTTGATTTAGGTCCTTGTTATCGATTTATTGATCAAAATAAAAAATTTGAAAAATAGACAAATAAAACCTCCCAACCCCACAATAACAGCCTTTTGGCAACAATAAGGATTGTACATAGCAGACAGCCAACCCCCTCATAGAAACCGCATAAAAAAACAGACCGGTTTTAATTGGTGGCAGAAACGGAACCAGTTCCCAGCACCATCTGCTTTAACCGCGCGAAAAAGGGTGAAAACAACAGAGTACTTTTTTTAATTCTTGGATTACTGATGACAAAATTAATTCACAGTTTTATTTATTAAAAAATAATAATAAGCGTCAGTGGCGCAGGAGCGCCACGCGCTGGTAATCATCGTTGGTGTGGGGGTGCCACACTGCAATTTAACCCATGGCACCGCGCCAATTATACTAAGAGAACGTGAGTAAATTTTGTAATTTATGTTCATCATCTTCTTATAATTATTATTTTCACTTTAAAAATTATAATTGAAATCATTGGTGCACGGCATCGCGCCAACTATATCTAGAGAACGTAGGTAAATTTTGTCTGGAGCGCCACTGCACCGCACTAACTATAATTAAACAACGTGCGTAAATTTTGTAATTTAAATTCATCTTCTTCTTATTATTATTTTTTATTAAAAAAAGTATATCTTGGCAACAGAATGATTATAAAAATATGTCTTATTGTGCAGCTAAAACTATAGTTTATTAGGCTATTTTTTTAATTTAATTCAAAAAAGTGGTAAGATTAGGCCTTCAAAAATGCTCTAAGAATAAAGCAGGAGAAAAGGGGCGATTTTTCCCCGGGCGTATGTTTAGGTTACAGAAAGATGTGGACTAGTCTGAGATGGGACATTATGTGGCACTATAGGAAATTTGCATTTGGTTTGCGCAGCTGCTCACTGAAATAAAAATTTCTACCTATATGATAATGTATTTGTTTATAAATTTGATCTAATCACACAGCACTGTTGCATTTTTTTTAAGTTTGATGAAATTTCAATTCAAAAAATCATACTCACAGCAATCTTTGACAAGCGCGAAATCGCCACTTTTTCAAATTTATAGTTGTTTTCTTGACACATGCAAATATAACCTTCTAATTGAAAGAAGTGGCGATTTCGGGCTTGTCAAAGATTGCTGTGAGTATGATTTTTTCAATTGACATTTTCATCAAACTAAAAAATGCAACAGTGCTGTGTGATTAGTTCAATGTATAAACAAATTATTATCATATGGATAGAAATTATTATTTAGCGGAGCAGCTGCCCAACCGAATGCAAATTTCATATAGTCTACATAATGTCCATCTCAGATTATTCCACATCTTTTCTGTCTAAACATGCGCCCGGGGAACGATCGCCCCTTTTTCCTGCTCTATTCTTAGAACATGTTTCAAGGCTAGTTTTTTAAAGAAGGGCAAAAATAAACATGGGCTCATAAGAAAGAAGAAGGAATTACGCAACTTTCTTAGGAAGCACTTTTTTGATTTAGGTCCTTGTTATCGATTTATTGATCAAAATAAAAAATTTGAAAAATAGACAAATAAAAACTCCCAACCGCACAATAACAGCCTTTTGGCAACAATAAGGATTGTACAGAGCAACAACCAACATTTCCCTCATAAAAACCGCAAAAAAAAGCAGACGGGTTTTAATTGGTGGCAGAAACGGAACCAAATCCCAGCGCCATCTGCTTCAACCGCGCGGAACTCTCGCAAAACAATAATACTTTTTTTAATTCTTCATTACTTATGACAAAATTAATTCAAAGTTTTATTTATTAAAAAAATAATAATAAGCGTCGGTGGCGCGGGAGCGCCACGCGCCGGTAGGTAATCATCTGGTGGTGCGGGGGTGCCACACTGCATTTAACCCACCGCACCGCACCAACTATACTTAGAGAACGTGAGTAAATTTTGTAATTCATTTCATCATCTTCTTCTTATTATTATTTTTACTGTAGAATTATAATTCAATTATTGCGCACGCATCGCGCTAACTATATTTAAAGAACGTAGGTAAAATTTGTCTGGAGCGCCACTGCACCGCACTAACTATAATTAAACAACGTGGTTAATTTTTTAATTTAATATCATCTTCTTATTATTATTATTATTATTTTTTTATTTAAAAAAGTATATCTTGGCAACGGAATGATTATAAAACATATGTCATTGCACAGCTAAAATATAGTTTATTAGGCTATTTTTTTATAATTAATAGGAAAAAAGTGGTAGATAGCCTTGAAAATGTTTAAGAATAGAGCAAAAAGGGGGCGATTTTTTTCGGGCATAATGTTTAGACTAAAAGATGGGACTAGTCTGAGATGGACATTATGTGTGATTATAAAATTTTGCATTTGGTTTTGCTAAGCTCCTCACACAAAATTTTGGAGCTACTGTATTATTTTATACATCATCCACCACACACACTTTTGTTTTTTTAGTTTGATGAAATGTCAATTGAAAAAATTATACCCGCATTTTGACAAGCGCAACTCGCCACTTTTTTTCAATTCGAAGGTTATATTTGTATGTGTAAGAAAGCTATAAAATGAAAAAGTGGCGATTTCGCGCTTTAGAAAGTTTGTAGTATATTTTTCAATTGACATTTCATCAAACTAAAAAAAATGCAACAGTGCTGTGTGTTAGGATATGTTAAAACAAATCATTATCGGTGAGAAATTTTTTATTTGGTGAGCAGCTCCCAACCAATGCAAATTTTCTATAGTCCACATATGTCCATCTAGTAGGTCCCATTTTTCTTCTATCCCGGTCCCCCTTTTCCTCTCTTTCCTTCTATAATAAATTAAACATATTGCCACTTATGCGTGGGAAATTTTAGAAATTGGAAACCAAAATTAGAAACCTCAAATTGGAAACCTCAAAACCCTCCCATTTAAAAGGAATTTGTTCAGTGTTAAACACCTTCACAGAATTAAGACCTTATTGAATCATTTTTAGCCAATCAGGGCTTGAAAAAGGAGATCTTTCATCCATTGGAGATCCTTTTTTCCCAAGTGCTAATTTGCTGAAATGGATTCTAACTGCTCCTTCCATAACTATTCCCACAAAGCAAAATATTTATGACGTGATCACGAATACTATATGACATTTTGAGGGCCCTAAAATCCTGACGTGACTTTTCACGTTTGAAGACACTCTTTTATGGAATTTAAAAGCAACTCATGAAACAAATCATTTTTGGTACATTTGGGACCTCCCAATTAATATGGTAAAAATTATAATTTTGTAAAAATATTGAACCATGTTCGCAAGAAGATAAAAATATGTTTAATTCTAAAAGGAGCAAAATGTTGTTGATTTATGTATGTTTAACGAGAAGTAAAACAAAGAGATCTATATTGGCACACAATTATTTATGTATTATTTTATTACAACCCATTACGTCAAAGTAATTGATTCATTGATTCTATACTCTTAAACTTATTATTTATTTTTACTTGAGAAATTTTTAAATAAGAAATTTCCAGTACGGGAACACCACTTCCTTGCTTATTATTGCGATCGTATCTGTACACGTTAAAAGTATTATTACACGAGAGTAAATTGTCAGAAAATATTTAATCCAGCCAAGCCTCAGTGATAAACAGTAAATCAAAATACGTTTGCAAAGAATTGCACAGAACTCATTTAATTTATTACCAAGATTTTTGGGATTAAAATTCAATCTAGATATAGTTTTTGTTGAAAATATATATTTGTGTTTTCATCAACAGTAAATAGAAAAGTTACTAAAAATATTCAAAAGTTGTGCTTTTTTCACAGAATCTACAGCCATTTAAATATTTTTATTTTTTAAGGTGGAATTTGTCAATTTGTATTAATTTTAGATTTTGTGTAAATATAAAAAGGTTTTAAACTTTTTTTTACATTATTTTAAAAATAGCATTTTTTAGATAAATATTTGCCTTTTTTGAATCTTTTTTCCGTTTTCGTTTGAGTGATCTCAATGTTTTAATTATAGCAAGTTATTGTATTTTTTTCTTAGACATTTAGAACATGGAAATAATGTGTGATTGCAAAATTTTTGTACATTACAAGTTTCCTTATGCATCGTAGTGCAAAATTCCATTAAGTGTTTCCAATCAAAAGACTTAAGATAATTATTTTTTTTCATAAAATTTGCTTTTTTTAAAAATCCAGTATATTTTTTGGTATTTAAAACTCTTTCTAACTGAAAATTTTATTCTTTTGATTTAAAGCTGTGTTTTTTGTTGTTAATAACTTGAATGATTTAAATTTTGAACAATTTTTTTAATGGGATGATTATATTGGTCCAAATGATCCTAATCAAAAGCTTAAAGTTGAATATTTAAAAAATGAAATATTTTTCCATTTAAATTCATTTAGAGGTGCGAGATACTGGAATGCTTTGTCACAAGAAATTATAAATGCCCGATCCCGATCAGATTTAATAGGTCTCAGCTATGTAAATTTCAAAAATACTTTTATTGCGATTTGTCATGACTATTACCAGAAACATGGGTCGTTTTCGGAACAAACTACTTACACAATTTGATAAGAATATAATACATTAGTTTTTAAGTAATACGTAGGTTTTTAAAGAAATTTTTGAAAGGTTAAGATTTTCAGAAATAACACTTGGGTACAAAACGCTACGTACTATGACCTATTAATTCTTAATACAAGTTTAGCTTGCTGTTTTCCATGTTCCGCTGATTTGCTTTCATCGTTGGTTTGAAAAACGCAAGGAATTTGTTGGGATTCCTTTTTTACCAAGCATGTTAAGGGTGACAACTTCTAAATTGGAATTTTTTTTCAAATTTTGATTTCTATAACTTTAAGAGCTTTTTTTTGGAAAAATACTCAAACAGTGATATGCAGAATCGCAAAGCAGTGCTCGGCTTTTTGAAGTTTTGAAGCAACCTTCGGATCTCCAAAGCTCCAAAGCTCCGCCGCCTTATTTTTGTACTAATTTCATATAAAATTAAAGAGTAAATTAATAGATGATTTTTTGTAAACTAAATTTCTTTTAAACTTAATAAGACAATAAAAATGGTTTTAAAATTCGTATAAATAACTTGGCATAAATTCCGGAGCGTAAATACGCTTAAAATCGTTCATTTAATTTAATTTAATTGGACCTCTGGAGTTCTTTTTGTTTTAAATGTCTGGAGCTCCGGAGCATGATATTGGAGGTAGAATTATAACTAAGCGACTTTTTAATTTAATAAGCAACTTTTTTAGTTAATTGCCAGATGCCTGTTTACTAATCAAGAATATTTTAATTAAAAAAATGTCCCAGTGAACATTAAGTTTTTGACTAAAATCTTGCTTGAAAAAACGCACTTTTGAACTTGTGAGCGACTTTTCTAGCAAAAATCCGCCATTTTCTGCTACTTTTCTTGCGCTGCAATTTTTAAAGCAGCGTTAGTTCTTTTGCAGCGGGAACTGCGACTATTTTTGCATTTAATACTGCTTTATTCGCACTCCGATAGTTTTTGCACTGCAAGTTTAGCTGTACAACAGAAAAAATATAAAAACAACGCGGAGCGAAAATTTTGTGTTTAAATGAGTAAAAGACTTTTTTTTGACGTTAAGATGTGAAACCTTTTTAGTTTGAATGAAATAAAGTAACATTCCAAGGTTTTAAAATTAAATAAAACAAGTTTCAAAGTGTTTTACTCTATTGAAAATGACTAACAACGTCTGTATTTTTTGTTGTGCAGCCATACTCACAGTGCGAATAAAGCAGTGCTGAGTGCAAAAAAAGTCGCAGTCCCATCCACAAGAAAATTAACACTGTGTTAAAAATGTCAGCGCAAGAAAACTAGCAGAAAATGGCGGATTTTTGCTAGAAATGTCGCACATAAGTTCGAAAGGGCGACTTTTCTAGCAAAATATTGAAAAAAAAAATAAATATTGAAAAAAAGTTTTTTTTTAAAAAGATTGTGTTCTTTTTTTATTGAAAATAAATAAAAAACTTAAATAAAAATATTTTACAAATAAAAAAATCTATAAAACTCAGTAATAACAATAATTTTTGGATTTTTTGTTACCTTAGTTTGTTGTTTGACTGCTTGAAACAAAACGTATAATTTTATTAGTTTAAAAAATTAAACAGGAGTAAATAAACAATAACGCTATTTATTAAAACCATTAATTTTTTTAAACTGGGTTTTAAATTTTTTTTTATTGGTCGATTAACAAACTAAATTGAAAAAATTAAATGAAAAATTATTTACATTGATTAATAAAGGTGTTTAGTTTTTTAAAGCTCTTAAACTAAAAAATACCATCACTTTTTTCTATTACATAATAATTATTAAAATCACAATTATAATAGTCGTCAAAATTTTATATATGATATCTGACCTAATTTCGGCCAGGCCTTAATTTCGGCCACAAATTTAGTTTGTTAGAAAATTGGCTTATTTTTAAACCACAAAAGAACAAGCACAAAAGTAACTGGTTAAATGTTGAATAAGGTGTTTTTGCAAAAGTTTTTTTGTGTTATTTCGCATAATCCACATTTTCATACAAAAAGTGAATTTTTTATGATTTTTTTATATTTGGCTTTGTGTTTAAACTGCATCAAATTGAGAACAAAGCACTATTTAAAATAACTTCTATTAAAGGCTCAAAACAGTTAATTTTCATGTTTTGATATTTTCTTCAAAATCACTTTGCAATGCGTTTAACTAACTACGCATTTTAAGATTCCGTTAATTTCAGCCACCTTAAAATTTATGTGACAGAAACTGCTGTTTTTTGCTGTTTTTAAATATCATCGTACCACCGTATATATAAAGAATTATTTTGCTAATTTGACTTTTTTATGTTTTTTAAGTCAAACAAAAATTAACAAAATACAGGTTGTTAAAACTTGTTTTTTTAAGCTTTTGTCAAAATTACTTAAAAACTTGCTAATAACTATTAAAGTTTGCAAACTGGAAAAAAATTAAGTTACATGTACCAAGTACAATACCTGAGAATAAATTTGCAACCTTTAAAAATATTTATTGTTCGTTTTGGCAATAGTTATAGCCAGTTTTTTCTAGGTGGCCGAAGTTAATTGGCTCGCGCCTTAATTTCGGCCACTATAAAAAACTTTAAATTCCAGTGATCTTTAAGTGTAACAAAAATTTTAAAATTTTGCAGTGGAATAAAAAGAATAGCTGTCGTTTGATTTTTAGCCAAAACTTGGGTTGATTGAAAAAACCAGAAAAAACGTATTCAATAAAATAAAAAGGGTGGCCAAAATTAAGTCAGCCACCCTAATTTAATAATTAAGTCACCTCCATTTTTATTTTTAAATTTTATTTGTGTTTTTTGCAATCTACTAATTGTAGTGTTTTAAAAATTATAGTTGATTTAAATTTTTGAAGTACAAGTATGATAATTTTTTAAAAATCCTTAATTTTAGGAACCGATAAGAATACCTCGCAATGCGGAAGGAATTCAATTTATCAATTACAAAATTAACCGTGAACTTCTTCCCTGTTTGGAAGAATTCATGCATATGTCGGAACTAATGCTGTTCTTTTCCAGTATAGAAGAAAGTGAAACAGAAGAGCTGGTCGTCGCCATCCGCGGATCCCAGCTGAGGAATCGACTGAAATTTCTACGGATAGGTCAGTTCGATAATCCAAATGAACAGTGTGTGGCGGCTGTTTTCCTTCAGACGGAGTACCGGCAGCTGCGGGAGTTTGGCCTTTGTAATATCACAGCCACGAAAAAAACCGCCAAGCTCCTCCTCCGTTTCCTGCGGATGAACAGGAGCATTAAGAAACTAGAGTTGCGGGATTCCGAATTCCCCGCTGCATTCGGTGATCAGTTGATTGCTGTGGTGGAGGAGGATCTCCCGCTGTTGGAGAGGGTGGAGTTATATAATTCTTCCCTGGAAAACAAACAGATTGAGATCAATGAGATCGTTGAGGAGAAGCGTCGATCGACTGGACGAGAATAATAAATGCTGAAAATTAATTTAACGATCTTACATGTTAATTTGGTGAAAGTTAAAATTATTATAACAAACATGTCACGACTATAATACATCACAATTTTTAAAGTTATGATTGTGTTATGTGACTGTTTTTGCATTGGGAACAGAATCTAATATTTAATGTATTAAGTCACAGACACTTTTCTTTGATAAAGATTGTGTATTATTCTGGCGATATAAATATCTGTATTTAAAAATCTTGAACGTTTTATTGAAATAATTTTTTCTAAAAAACTGTATGAAATTCAAAACCAATAAGCTTTTTGTCGTAGTTACTCAATAAAAGAGTTTCGGTGACTCTGACCCATTTTTAATACTCAAAGTAACAAAAAACAAACTTTAATTTTTCTGCATTCATATAAAAAACGCACAAAAAATCTGATTTTTGCAGACAATAATCTAAAATCTGTGTAAATATTTTTCGAAAACTGTTTTATGTTATATTTGTGTTTTACTTATGGTAAACCGTACACAATTGGATTAAACCCAAAAAACTGGACAAATAATTTTATTTTTTTTCATTTTAAGTGAAAGTCAATTTAAAAGTATTTATTATAGACTAGTTCGGAATAAGCGTCTTTTACGAGAGAGGGTACAAAAAGAAAAAAATAAAATTTGAAAAAATCTTAGCGTTCTTAGCTTCTTAAGTTTAAATCGAAACTTAATGGAAATTGCTTCACGATAATATGTTTCACTATGATGAAGTGTTGTAATATATCAGTTTGTGCTAAATAAATTTTTGTTTTTTAATTAAACGTCACAATTGTTTGATATCACCACTAAAATAGTATTTTCCTGAACAGTGATTTTGAATTACTAAAAATAAAGATGAAATTTGTGCTTTTAAACTAAGTTTAAACCTACATAGGTTTTTTTAATGTTTTGCTTGTAAAACTATTCAAAATTTAAAAATTAATTTTAAAAAGTCCATTCCAAACTTTTAAATTAAGCATTTTCTGTAATTGAAACATTAAAAAACTGGAAACCAAGCGCGCCAGCAGCGCCATGCCTACGAAGCGGCAAAAAACTAAAAATCCCCAAAAACTGTTTTTGCTTTGCAGTATTTAAAAAGTATTTAAGAAATTTTAAAGAGAAGGGGTCGAGATTTTGAATCAATAAATATTTGAAATATTTTAAACCGTAAAATGCACTAGTCACTCGCTGTTTCTCGATTTTCCCTCTACATATGATTGGCGCTAGTAGTTATTGTACCCTCTTCCTAACACTAAAAACCCTTATTCCGAACTAGTCTATATTGAAATTTTAAATAAGATGGTTCCACGTGAATATTGCATTGTCTGCAAAAAAAAAACAAGGTCATAGAAACAAGGTTACGTTTTTAACACAGAAATAAATAAAATAAAACAAACTAAAATTTTATATAGAATACAAATTAACACAACAAAAGTACAAACTCAAGAAAATAAGATTAAAAATTATTGAAACGAACACTTAAATATAAAATGTTATATTTATGTATTGTTTCTTTAAAGAAGCACTGTCACAAATCAAATTCCTATAACGCCCGAACCGGATTGCTCCTTTAATACCAAACCTACCTAACTCAACTTTGGTATTTGGAGTGCTCCACTACAAGGCTACGATATTTTTAAATTTCAGCTGAATCGGTTCAGTATTAAAGGAGCAGTGCTCCTTTAAGGCACTATTGTTACCCAAATCCCCTGCTTTTCGGAAACACTGACCTCCATAATTCTGCATTACTTTTTTCCAAAGGAAAATCAAGTTTAGATAAATCAATGATTTGCAGTATCAAATCTATTAACTACAAAAAAATTTAACATTTTCGAAAAAAAAAACAGTTTAATATAAGACACTAAATATTATATTTTAGCAATTATTTAAAAAAAAACTACTTAATTTAAAACAAAAATGTAAATTTTTTTAGGCCTAAAGTTGACCAATTTATGTATATTTCGTAAAAACGTCATGAATTAAAAAATTTATGCGTTTTTATTTGTTTTTTTAACATTACAACCACACAATTTTAATTCGACCACTAATTTACCTATTTTGCGAATAATTACAGAGTATCGCCATTGATTATTGTGTTAAAACAAAATTTTGTTCAAAAATTAATAACAAAAAAAGGACTAGTCACAAAAAATGCAAACAAAATAATTTTATACCTAGTTTAAGTTTAAATAAACTTAAAAACGCTCAAGCAGAGCTCAAAAACACAGCTTTGAAGCTTCCCTGCTATAAAATTTCGTAAATAGAGATCATGACACCTTACAGTATCAAAATTATAACTATAAAGCTACATTTACAAAAAAGTCTAATTTTTAGATAACTTTTAAAATCATTATTAATAAATGATCATTATTTAAACGGTTGTTTGTTTACTCGTTAAGAAAAAAATTATATATTATTTAACAAAAACATAAATTTATTATTGTATATAACAGATTTAACCTGTTTAATGTTACCAATCGCATTAAATCAAAACATAATTTTTTGTTAAGTGCAACTATTTCTATTTTTTTTAAAGAAAAAAGATCAAATTTCCAAAATTTTGAAATTCGAGAATCAAAATAATCTATAACATACTCTTTTATTATTCATGAAATTAGTACAAATTTAAGGTAGATTTATGGAGCTAAAAGTGGTTTCCGAAATGCGTAGTTTTGGGCAACGTCACTAATTTCTGGGGACAAAACCTTGACATCCAAAATTTTATGTTTAAAGTTCATTCTAATAATTTCGTACCCCTTCAGAACCGTCG
The DNA here is from genome assembly GCA_030248175.1 of Microlaimidae sp. YZB2_3. Classification (NCBI taxonomy): domain Eukaryota; kingdom Metazoa; phylum Nematoda; class Chromadorea; order Desmodorida; family Microlaimidae; species Microlaimidae sp. YZB2_3. Next base: position 17,120 of record JASAMX010024962.1, read on the forward strand.
TACCGTAGAACCCTGGTGTCACAAACACTGCTTTGCAAAGAGTAACATCACATAAAGGACAATTACCAAAAAAAATTGGTTAATAAGTCAAAATTATCTTTAAGGTTTTATTTTTTTTAGTAAAAAAATAGAACAGAAAAAAACACATTATTTTATCCCATGTTGTTCAAGAATATATAATGTAACAAAATTTAAAATTTAAAATATATATATTTAGTTTGGCATACCGAATTTTGAAAACTTTTACCTTATGCAAACTTTACTATCAAAAAACCAACCAATTTCTAACAGTTCTTGAGGGCAGGATTTCCTTGAACAGGTTCAGTTAAATTTAAATAAATAAAACAACTTGTTTTGTCCTCCTACAAGAGAAAGAAGCTGTGTGAAAACAAGTAATAAGTGCACGATAATATGCTCTTCAAAAAACAGAGTTGATTTCCCAAAAAGTTTTTGGTGTGATTTTAAAAAAAACATTACTTTTTTTATTATTACTTTTATGTCCCATTATTGGATCATTGTTTTGTTTAAAGTAGAAAATGTTATTTTGATTGTTTAAACGATTTTTTTCTTTCACATATTTAAACAAAATATTGTTTTATTTTTTGATTTAGGTGAACTTTTATAGGTAAACTTCGCTAAACTAAAAAAACATAAAATTAATATATTTAATATATTTTTATGAGTTGTATCAGTGTGTCAAACCTAAATATTATTTTTAATAAGATTTACATTATGTTAAATGATACTTAAGCTGATCTAGGAATATTTCGAAGTTATTTGCTAATGTTTGTTTGTGAATTTATTTGTTTTAAAATTTTAAGTTCACTCACGGTTTATGAATTTTTTTTAAAACGAATTATGTTATATTAAAAATAATTTTATTTATATACTAGTGCACATGCTTTCGATTCCAGTAATTTTTTTTTGTCTTAAACTTCAATAAATTTTGTAAAATCATATGAAAACAGTAGAATCTTTAGTTATATTATTAATTATTTTTACAAACTTGAGTATATATAATTAAAACAACACTTTAGGTAAAATTGTCGTAGCTGCGACTCTCGCCTTTTTGTATACGCCATAGGTTTAGAATATATTTTTGGACACGAAATGAATCAACGAAATGACTGCAGAAACGGTGTCTTACTTGCAGTGTTCCAACTTTTTTTCTGGCGGTAATAGCAAAAATGCGTTTACAACCTTACAGTATAACTCGCGCTTGAGAACCAACGGCCGAAAACGACTGAAATGGTTTACACTGTTAAATCATTGCGTATATTGTGTATTGTCTTTACAAAGCAGTAAGGTTGACCTGAGCCCTGCTTTTCGGAAACCCTGAGATCCATAACTCTGCCTCATCTGTTTTTGAAAGGCAAATCAAGTCTAGCTGACCTATAGCTGATACAATGACTTGCAATATTAAATCGACTAACGACCAAAAAAAATTTTAAATTTTGTGAAAAAAAGACACTTAACATTATATTTCAACAATTATTTATAAAAATACTCAATTTTAAACAAAAATGTTAATTTTATAAGGTCTAAAGTTAATTAATATATGTGTATTTCGTAAAACGGCGGGAATTAAAAAATTTCTGCGTTACTATTCTTTTTACATCATAACCGCAAAATTTTAATTCGACCACTAATTTACCTATTTCGGGAATAATTTTAGAGAGTATTGCCTGGGATTATTGTGCTAAAAACGGAAATGTCTGGATTGTTTTCTTGGTCAAAAATGTGATATATTTTGGCGTCATCCGCAAATAGTTTTACAGTCGTAGATTCATTTTCAACGATTTCAGGCAAATCATTGATAAACAATAAAAAAAGCAGAAGACCCAAGACAGTGCCTTGGGGCACTCCGCTAGAAACAGGGAGATATTTAGATTCGCTATCCCCAATTATAACTTTTTGTCGCCTGTTAGATAAAAAGTGAATTTAACCAATTTAAAAGTTCCAAACGAATTCCATATTGGCTGATGTTGTAAATCAATTTGCTATGACTAACTGAGTCAAAAGCTTTAGCAAAGTCAATGTAGACAAAGTCAATTAGTTTATGATTTTCCAAAGCTTTTGTCCAGTCACTTAGTGAACTGAAAAGTTGCAAGCCCACTGATTTTTTGGCTAGAAAGCCGTCTTGATCTTTAGAAATTAAGTTTTTTTCTTTTAAAAAAGTTAAGAACTTGGTCATAGAATATACTCCCCATAGTTTTACAGCAAACTGAAGTCAAAAAGATGGGACGGAAATTAGCACATTCACTTGTTAATCCTTTTTTTTAAAATAGGAACAATAAATGCTTTAAGTCAGGTCTCGGGTAATGACCCTGTTTCCAATGACAATTTAAAAATTCTTTTAATTTATTATAAACTTTTTTCTTAGTTTTTCTCTGGGCCTAAAGAGGTTCCCCCTCAGGGGTGGGGGCGTCATCCCTAATAAAAAATATGTGTAGTACAAAAAGTTGTGCCCTTAGTCCCCCGAAATATAAGGGCCTCGCAATCTCGGGGCTTGTTACTAGTAGTGCGTTTAGAACAGGGTCTACTATAAAAAATAACTCTGTTCCGCATAATCCCAACATCAACACGGTACAAGGTGGTGTTAGTAACAGTACTAATTAAAACATACTTATAAACTATAATACTAAATTTTTAACTACAAAAAAAGACAATGAACAATTTGTCTTTACAAATCATACAAAATATAATACAGTTAAATGCAATAAAACAAAATGCTTGACATGTTTACATATTAATAGCGAATATTTTTTGACTACATATTGCACTAAACGGAATTTTCTACCAAATACACAAAGTGTACTCAACTGCGAGGCCAAAAATATAATCTATGCCATATCTTGTACCAGATGCGGACTACAATATATAGGTGAAACTCAACATAGCCTCCGTCAGCGTTTCAACGAACACAGAAGGGGCGTTAAAGGTAATAATAAAGATAGTTTTCTTGTTAAACATTTTAATTGCAATGAACATAATATTCTAGATTTGAGCATTTGTGTCTTTGAACAATGTCCTGATTTTGGTCAAGGAAATAAACAAAACTTATTTGAACGTGAAGATTTTTGGATTAAAACTTTAAATACAGCGTTTCCTTTTGGTCTCAATGATAAAATTATTGGTTATGGTATTATTTCTTCAGATAAAGATCCGCGCAATTTCAAAAATAACCCTTATTTTTGTGTAAAATTACCTTTTTTGGGAAACCGCACAATAAAAAAAACGTACTAATAAAAAAATAAATATTACCATTAATAATAATATACTTAACATTCTGTCTCAAAATATGGTGGCGCCTTATGATATTTATAAAACACTTAATACTATGTCCATAAAAAATTTTACAATAATATTAAACAAAATAGAGTCGGTTCAAATAGATTATTGGATTAAATTAGGTGTCAAAGCAATGGCGTCGTATAGATTAAGGCATAAAAATAACAATAAAATTAAGTCCGGTGTTCAATTAAAAAATATTTATGTTAAAACTGTATTCGTTAATAAAGAGCTAGATCTCAATATATGTAATAATTTATTTAAAGATAAAAACCTCCACTTTACCTATCAACTAAGTAAATGTGATAAATTTAGTTTTGTTTACACGTATTTACCAAGCATCGGTACTTATTTTTGCAATCACAAAAATTTTCTAAAAAATCTTAATCTGGTTAAATTATCTAATTTACTTAATTCTATTTGGGAATGCGTTCTTTTGAAATTTTGTGAACTGATTAGTAAACGTATTGTAACTGGTAATTTACAGTTGGTTGATAATGTGGTTTTAAAAAATTATTCAGTTTTGGCGCTAAATGTAGATTACTTAAACCTCTTAATTGGGAAGAAGTTAAAGTAGTCACTGATAATTGCATAGATAATCTTATAAAGCATTATAACAAAAGATTTAGAATTACTAATGATAATTTTGATAATTTTAGAAAAAGAGCTTGTACAATAATTGCAAATCACATTAAATTCTGCGTTAAAAACCAGTTTGATATTTCTTACCCCGATGGATTTTATGACGAAAGTGTTATAAAAAAACATATAAAAAATTACACGATAAATTTGTGGTTTCTACTATTTATAAGGCTAGTAATAATTTTGGTTTTATTTGCAAAAAATATTACGCATTAGTTCTTTGTAATGAAATTGGAATAGATTTTAACACAAATACTAGCCAGTTAAATCTACATGGAAACAAAGTCTATAAAATATGTTTAACTGTAGTTTGGAAAATATTATTGATAAACACGTGCAATTTACAAGAAAATTTGATTGTGAAATTAATAAAGATCAGATGTGTTTACCATTGCTTTTTATTATTTCTAAGTTTCATAAAAATCCTATTAAATTTGGACACATCTCCGGTGCTAAGTGCAGTAATAAAACTATATCAATCTTACTAAGTAAAATTCTAAAAAAATTTTGAAACCATTTTACGTGTTGGATGTTTCCCCCCAGTTTTGCCCCCAGTTTGCCCCCAGTTTTGCCCCCAGTTTTAAAACTTTAAAAAAGTTTTTAAAAAATGCCTCATTTTTTAAAAGTTGTGTACCAAAAAACTACAAAAAACTATCTGCAGTATTTTTTTAAATTTTTTAGTACAAATAAATATTTTAAATTTTTTTATATATATTTAATACAAAAAAATAGTCTTAAAAACACAAATACAGTAATTTAGAATGTAGTTCAAGCTTAAATAAGCTTTGAATTTCTCATTTAAAGGGCGGAGATCATGCTGAGCTCCGAAGCTCCCTCTGCTTTACATGATCGCAGCGTAATATTGGAGGGTTCGGAAATTAGTAGTTTATACTAGTGATGTTCCAAAACAGAGCGAAGCTCCGCTTTTAAGAGCTCCGGATCAACCCCCAGAGCTTTGGAGCTCTTCATCCAATTGCTTAACTAATTCATTGCATAACTGAAGACTAATGTCATATATTAATTTTTTTTTGTAACCCAAGTGTTTTTTTTTTAATTTTAAAAATAGCCATAGATAGCGCATAGAATAGTAATGTTTCTACCCTCCAGTATCATGCTCCAGAGATGCGGCTATTTAAAACGGAGGGAGTTTTGAAGTTTCGGAGTTTCGAAGCTACGCCCAATATATGAGCGATTTTAAGCTTATCTAAGCTTGAAATACATTTAAAGTTGCTCTATCTGGATTTTTTAAGACTATTTCTAGCGTATAAAATAAATGAAGAAAAAAAAAGAATTTGCAAAAACATCTTGACAAAATAATATATGACATCACTCTTTAATTATTCATGAAATTAGTCCAAAAATAGGGCGGCGCTCCGGGGGTTGCTCCGGAGCACCTAAAAGCGGAGCCTCCGGAGCTCGGAACTCCGTGGCACAATAGAATAATCATAATACCTCATTTAAAGGTGCGATGCGGAAATGGACCAGGTCCCATTTATGGGACCTTTTTTTACAAGCAGTTTGTTTTAAGTGTCTCATTTTTTCTTTTATTATATATTTTTGGTATTAGAAGTGTCGACAAATATTAATAAAATACAGAGAGGGCAAAAATCACTTTTGCAGTGTATTTTTACGCAAGTACGACTGTTATATATAGCTACAAATGTGAAATGCGTC
>JASAMX010024964.1:0-2500 GCA_030248175.1 Microlaimidae sp. YZB2_3
TATCGCCGGAAATGAGTGCTAGCAGCGCCGTACCTACGAAAAGGCAAAAAATTAAAAATCCCCAAAAACTGCTTTTGTTTTTGCAATATTTAAAAAGTATTTAAGAAATTTTGAAGAAAAGGGGTCGAGATTTTAAACCAATAAATATTTGAAATATTTTAAACCGTAAAACGTACTAGTCGCTCGCTGTTTCTCAATTTTCCCTCTTCATATGATTCGCGCTAGTAGTTATTGTACCCTCTTCCTAACACTAAAAAACCCTTATTCCGAACTAGTCTATAGGATAAATATTATTGTTTGCATGATTTGAGTTTTTGAGATAGCAATATTTGATTTTCTTATTTCAGTTTAGAAAAAAATTGCATCCCACATCAGATAATGTATGGAATAACTTCCTTCAAATATGTTTCATTCTGTAGGTATAAAGGTCCTTTCCACCAAATTTCTGAAAGCTCTTCTAACGTACATCCTAGACCTTTGTTTTCAAGCAGTTTTTTTAAGTGTATCCTTTTTTTATTATATACTTTTTTAGTATTTTAGCCCAGCTTTTACTGATGATAACAAAAGTTTTTCTAAAATTTAACCTTAATAAAATAGACAGTTTATTAGCAAGCAAACTGAAATAAATAAAGTTGATATGGTAGCAATTATGCAGATTTAATCAGACATACAGTAATACGTTCCACCTATGTATGGCCTAGGTGATCCGCAGAGGTAAGCGCGGTGAAGATTACACACCACTATGTATGTTCAGACAAAGATACACCAACACAAAGCAAAGGTTTCAAGGTGATGGCAGAAAGCTTGTATACTAAGTAGGAACCGAAAAGTAGGAAAAAAACGATCACGACAGCGAGAGTAATAACCGAGGTCTGTCTGCATTTGACGCATTGGAAATATATGAATTTTCAGTGCGTCTTTTTTTAATTTTACAAAATAATTTTAAAAAATAATTTTCTATGATGAACGGCCCTTTTTCCATATTTTGTTCAATGAGCCAGAATACTAGTATTCGTAAAATAATAATAAATGTGACTCTTTCTATCTGTTAACAAACCAAAAATTATGAGAACCAAAAACAATCAACCTCAAACCTCAACATCTATCGTTTTTACGTTTTAAAGTCAATTTGTTTTTACAATATAATTAAATGTAGATTGTAACATTAATAATGTCTGACATGTAATTAAATAAATTTAAGAAGTTAAAATCTAGTTTGTCTCTGTTTAAATATTTAAGATTTGTTTTTTAGTGACGCATAACAACAACCAAAAAGTATTACACAATTATTTTGTCTTCACAATATTCTTTAAAAAATCAACATCATTATACGTGAAACATTATTACTATTAAAATCTACAAGAGCAATTTATTTAACTTTAAATGCCATCAAGACAAATCAAAAAATTGAAGTGTTTTGCCAAAACCCCTTGAAAACCTTATCTTGAAATAAGTCTTGAGCAGAAATAAAGATAGTTTTTTAAAGCAATATAATGGTGGCACAGCGCTTAAACGGTTGTGATAAGAGGCGTTTAGAAGACTTGTAATATAAGAAAAAAATCGCGAATGGACTTTAGGCGGCTTCCTTTGTGCACTGTTTATGCCCCCAATTCAGCAAGCCTAGATATTTTATTCTTTAATATAATTAAAATTAGATGCCCTATCAAAATGCTTTTCTAATAAAAAAATCCATTGGGGAAAAAAAAAATCCCAACCAAGACTTAGAATTAAAAAAAAAACGAGCTTTATTGCAAAATAGCAGCACTATGATTTTTTAAAATATACTAAAATTATAAAATACTCTAGAAAAAAAAATAAAAAGAGGTGAGAGTGTGAAAAAAATTATTAAACCAAGCATGGGGCGGGCAGCATTAAGTGAGCGCCCTCCCTCTTCCTCCCGCCTGATTAAAAAAGGAGGCCTCCAATAATCTTAAAATGTAAATGAAAATGAAGGATAATGTCTTTATTGAACTCATTTAAACGTTTCGACAAACTACAGTTGTCATCATCAGTAAGATCTAAAAATACAAAAATTTATAAACATGACAAGAATAAATATAGAACTGTACAGTGACAAGAATAATTATAAAAAAAGCTATAGGATGGTAGATAAAACGTTTTAAAGGGAGAAAAAGGTAATTTAAAAAATTACTGAAACAAGGTTAAACAGTGAACAAAAATAATTTAAAATTGGGTAAAACCATTTTTTGTTTGAAATTGAAGAAAACGGGGTGCGATGTTTTGAAATAAAGGCAAATTTACGCAAGGTTTAAAAAACAAATTTAGACACAAAACCCAAATTTTAAAACATATAAAATAAATAATAAAACACGGTAAAAGTATAAAAAAAACACATGAAAAATTTTATAAGACTTTTTTAGTAGGAGATACAATGTGGATGGAAAAGAAAATAATTGTTAATTGTGAAATATAAAAACATGCAAAAAAAAGTTTTGTTTATAAAATTATTTTGATTGTTTTTAAAAAACCCAACTTTAAA
>JASAMX010024964.1:7500-37080 GCA_030248175.1 Microlaimidae sp. YZB2_3
CAACTCAGAAAAACAAACGGTCCTGTTAACAAACGTGATTAAACAGTTTTACAAGGGAACACAGCTTTTATATTACTGGGGTGACTAAATTAAGGCAAATTTTGTTGCAAAATACAGAAATTGAGCGTTTTTGAAAATATTTAAAATAAGAGTTGCGATTTTCAAGCGAGAAAAAATTTTAAAAAATATTTTACCAATTTGCAACTAAAAAACTGTTAGAAATCAAAAAACTATTTTTTATTCAAGTTTGGAAAATAATCAAAAAAGTTTAAGTAATTTGTCTTGAGCAATCACGCGCTGTTTGTGTAACTAAATTAGTTAAAAAAAGTTGTTAGACCAAAATAAGTTAACAAAAAACTTGGTGTAAAAGTAATAAACCTGATTTTACTAATTTTAAAAATTTAATTAGTGATTTTAGTGTCTGCAAAAAACATTAAATTATATAAGTGTACAAAACTAATGGGGACTAGCATAATAACATTAGAATTTGATCAAAATAAAAAAGTTGCAAAAGAGCCAAAAAAGAACGGAAATAGTAAACCAAACTAAACAAGACAAGGCCAATTTGGCCAACCAAACTAAGCTAGCATATACCAGTTTTCCAAACCAAACTAAACTTATTTCACAGGTCTGACTGGACCACAATTTTTATTCATGTTTATTCATATATTTTTCGATTATATTTACTTTTTTTATATTTACTTATAATTTTTCACCGGTCAGCTGCCCAAATATTTTTTGAATAAAATAACAAATCATAAAACACTCGTGCAAATAGATTATTAATAATTGACCGTCCTAAATATAAACTAACATAATCAGATTAACATAATCACCTAACATAATTATAAATAAAACAAAAAATATAAAGAAAATATTAATGCCAAAAAGCGTTTAAAATTACTAAATATAACATAATGTACTATGTTTCTTGGATTAATTATATAAAAACTAGCCTTGAGAAATGCTCTTTAATGAAAAAGGGGCTCTATAACCTTTCCCCTGGTGTAAGTTTACAAACATGCGGCCTAGTATGAGATGGACATTATGTGGATCATAGGAAATTTGTACTTATTTCTTTATTTATTTATAGTTGTTTCCTACGCATGCAAATATAACCTTTTAATTGAAAAAGTGGCGATTTCGCGCTTGTCAAAGATTGCTGTGAGTATGATTTTTTTCAATTAACATTTTATTAAACTAAACAAAAAATACAACAGTGCTGTGTAATTAGTTTAACGTGTAAACAAATCTTTATCATAAGATAGAACTTTTTTGCGGGCAGCTAGTCAAACCAAATACAAATTTCATATGATCCACAATGTCCATCCCGGACTACTCAACGTCTTTTCTGTCTAAACTTATGCCCGGGGAAAAATTTCCCCTTTAACCTGCCCTATTCATAGAGTATTTTTCAAGTCTAGTCTACCACCCACGCTCTCTGTTTTTGGTTGGCGCGGTGTCGCGGGGCTAAATCACCTTGTGGTGTTCCCGCGCTACCAAAACTCAATTATATTTTTTTCATTAAAAGTAATTATACTAAGAAGATCAACGGTAGTTAAAAATTTACGTACATTCTAGCAGTTTTCACCATGATAGAGTTCATCTTTGGTATTGTATTTTTTGTATTCTATATTTAATTTATACTTGTATGTAACTAGAATTTTAGAATTGTTCAGATTTTTTATCTTTTTTAAGCGCTTTTTTAAAGTATTTATAAATAATTATTGTAATATTTTAGTGCGATTTAACCGTTTTATTATATATTTATAAATATATAATACTTATACTGAAAGTGGCAGACTTCACACTTTGTATAAAGTAAAGCGCTTCACACACATGTAATTGCTCCCATTATGCTATGAAACTCCAGAAAATTATAGTTTTAAAATACCGCTGAAATAACATAAACATGAGGTTAAGTAAGCTTTAGATTAATCATTTAAGGGGCTCAGTTCTCGAACCTGATATTGGTTGATATAGTAATTTACGACAATATCACAAATTACGACCCTTTTCGCAATGCATTTATTTATGATTCATTAACGTATAAAGAATCAACGTATGGACCTACCTAGCATAACAAAAATTGGGTCGGCGGTCCCACCACGAAACAAAGTTCCTCTCAAATTAAATGCATTTTTTCGTATTATTTTTGAAACTGGAAATACTATATACAAATAAAACATCTACTTGAAAAATGTTCGTGGTCTGTTTGTATTTAATTAAGCATCACAAAATGTTTGTTTTTTCGGAATAACCTAAAAAATTTACATATGAGAAACTTTAGTTACGCTTAATATAGCTCTAAATAATAGTCAAAAATTAACAAAAATATTCGAAATTGTTTTAATATAGTTGTTTAATCTCCGGTTTCCGAAAAAAATTGGTAAAAATCATTGGTTTCATAACGAAATTTGATTTCGCGGCGGGACCGCGGACCTAAATTTTTGTAATGCTAGGTAGGTCCATTAATATATAACATCATTGTCCATATGCGATTTTTTTAGAAAAAAAGTTAAGCAAAGTCTAAACAACTTCCGGTTTCCAACATAATTCATTTTTGGAATCTTTTTTTGCCTTTAAAATGTGTTTAATTTTTTTTTTTAAAAGAAGAGGGAAAATATTTTTTTCTGAATTGTTTGTATTTTTGTTCTGGATTGTTTGTTATTGTTGCATTAAAAATGAAATTTATTTTGGAATTTATTGTTTTTCAAACATTATCTTAACATTTTGTTACCTTCTTTGTGTTTTAAATTTTTACCCTAAAACTGTTTTACAATATGGCGTTATATATCAATGAAATTTTTTAACTAGTTTTACAATTTAATGTTATAACCAATAAATAAGCCTTTACGGAAGTTTTACGAAGGTAATAACGTTTTTATGGATACATGAAGTTAGAAAAATCAACACATGTGCAAAAGATGTAAACTTTGCAATCCAAACAAACGCTTGCAATTTTCAAGCAGTATCGGTTTTTGGTCCAGTCTGAGTGAACTAAGACTTTGGTAGTTTTATTTATAATTAGAATGAATAAAAAAATATTAAGAATAAAAATAAAAAATAGAAATAAACGTTTGTTGATATTTTGTCATTAAACACAAACAAGCTAGCATTGGTATTAAAATACATTTTTAAACAAAAATCATTAAATATAAATAAAGCGAGTTAGGGTAACTGACTTAATTCAAAAGCAAGATATAGCTTTTAGCTATTTTTACTGTTGATTCCAAGATTACAAATTATAGTTTCCTTATATCGGCACCAAGTTCCTTCCCCAAGTTTCTACGGCAACGCTTAATTTGATTTAACCTACGCTTAATTTATTCAGATTTTTTATTTTGATTATTGGTTGTAATTCTTTTTACAAAAAAACTATACAAAATATTTAGATAGATATACATAAACTTTTATTTAGATTTCTACTTCCTGGTATGCATAAAAATCTAAGTATTATCTGATACATGCTATTTTATGGCCAATATTAAAATGAAATTATGTTGTGCCATAACGCACAATTTAAAAAAAATAATAATCAGTATAAAGACGGTGCGTTTTAATTGGGAAGGCAGGTTTTTACCTGCCTCCATTCTAAATTTAGCTGCTTCTTGCTTTACTTTTCTTGCTTTACCTTCCTCTGAGGAAGCATCAGCTGCCTCATACTGGTTCCTAATGTGCATATGCTCTAACATAGAAGGCATTACTACCTGCTCTTACCTGCCTCCGATGCAGTTATGACTGGCTTTGTGCTGCCTCCAATATTCTGGAGGCAGCTTCAAGGGCCGTCCTTACATGGAAATAAGCAATTGCACGTAATAAATCAGTTGCCCTAAAGAAACAAATATTGTTTATATAAGCATGTTGTCTTCCATTTCATACATTCCGTTCTTAAGATAGTCGGCGGTTTTGAATGTGCGACTGAATGCGGCCCTTTTTTTCCTTTTTCCGCCTAAAAATATTTCAAATCTAAAACATAATCAAACATTCAAATAGCCAATGTGTTGGTTAACTTTTCTGAGGGAAACTTGTTTTTAATTTTTGTGTCCCAGCTATCATGCTTCAATGCTGCCTTTATTAAATCAGTAATCTTGAAATACAATTTAAATAATTTTAGTCGCGTTTTTAGAGCTATTATTGCGGTTTAATGTCGTGTTGCCAGTTGTCCTTGTGCGGGTATTTTTGCTTATATTAAAAAAAGTTGTTGGTTTAATATCAAGCAAACCATTAATTATTTTATAGTACATCATTAAATCTGTTTTTATTCTTCGATTTTCCTATTTTTTTAAGTTTTAACTCAGCTAATCTAGACTCTTAGCATATGTTTGGAAACGAACATCTAGAGTAAAGTTTTTGAGAGGAAATTATCAGAACATTTTCAATACAGTCTATGTCCTGGTGATAAAAAAGACCCAAAAATAAGATATATTTAAAAGGCGGGCAAATATCTGTTATGCTAGGAGTGGGCTTCAGGCATTTCTATAATATATACATACAGACTGATCAAACTACCGTTCGTAAAGAAAAATCAGTGGTATTGGACATATTCTCATATGTGGGTACAATATCTCCCCTAATGATGTGACAAAAATGTGGCATCCTTACACTTTCATCTAATTTAAAACTACTTGTCGCGTGCGACTCCTCACAAAGTTTACATACGTTTTTTTTTTTAATTTTTACCCTTTTTTAAATGTTTTTTTCTCTTAAATAGTTTTTTTTTACTTCTTTAACTATTTAAAGAAGTAAAAAAACAAAAATTTTGTTTTTTTTATTTTATGAAATTTGCCGTGTTTAATAATAACAATTTTTACAAAAATTTTTAACTTTCTTAGTCACTAAACGTTTTAAAATTATTAATCTTACAAAATTTTTTTATTGTTTTATACACTTATTTTTTTACAATCGTTTCAATTGTTTTATATAATTCCTATAAGTTTGTGTTTTACGGGTTCCTTAGTGTTAATATATTTTACCAAAACTTTTTGTTTAAACAATATTTCAAATGTTTTATTCCCAAAACCTTTATTCTTTCTCTTTATTATTTAAATCGTTCATTAATGGTTTTATAAAAAATTTTAAAAAATTTTTAATATTTATTTTTTAAGTTTATCATATATATTTATTAATTTTTTGTGTTATTTACCATTCCTTGCGATTCATTGTGTTTTATGTTTTCATTGCTTTAACTACCGTATGTATTATAGACCTGAAGATAATGATTTGATGTCGCCAAAACGTTTCTATAGAATGATTGGAGTAAAGGTTTATCGATTTATTATGATTTAATGTGAAAATTCGGTTTCCACTAGCTAAAAGCTTTCCACCCTGGCATTTTAAGAGCTCTAAAATGTCATATGGTAATCGTTATCACGTGATCACGCTTTGCTCAGTGGGATAGGTTGTCGCCGAAACAACAATCCTCGCCGAAACAACAATCCTGCCCAGCAGCGCCGAAACAACAATCCTCGCCGAAACAACAATCCTGCCCAGCAGCACCAAAACAACAATACTCGCCGAAACAACAATCCGGCCCAGCAGCGCTGAAACAACAATCCTCGCCGCCTCGCCGCAAGGTCGAATCTATATTTAGCTCTATCCACAGGCTTCTCTACACATCCAGCCAACGGTCTGTATAAAACATGCACTATGCAAACTCCTAATTAATTTCATAGCTAACGTTAAAATATAGCGGTTGCCATAAAGACTCTTCTCTCTCCTAAAAATTGATCTTGAGACAACAAATGCGCGTCATTATAATCTAATAAAATATTAAGTTTGCTATTAATTACTAGCCTTGAAAAATACTTTAAGAATAGAGCACAAAAAAGGGTCGATTTCTTCCGGGCGTATGCTAAGACAGAAAAGATGTGTACTAGTCTGAGATGAACATTTTGTGGACCATAGGAAAATTGCATTTTGGTTTGGAATTTTTGTTGCATTTCGGGCAGCTGCCCACTGAAAAAATTTTCTATACCATATATAACATTGATTTGATTATACGTTTAACTAAATACACAGCACTCTTGCATTTTTTAAGTGTGATAAAATCTCAATTGAAAAAATCATATTTGCAGCAATCTTTTACAAGCACGAAATCGTCAGTTTTCCAATTAGAAGGTTATACTGTTTGTGCAAAAAAACAACTATAAATTTGAAAAAGTGGCAATTTCGCGCTTGTCAAAGGTTGCTGTGATCCGTAAGTAGGGAAGTTGGAGCCCGGGTATTTTTTGGAAACTAGTAGCCGCAAAAAATGCGGACTTAGAGCCATTAAATAAAAATACGTTTGGACTTAGGTTTAGGTTTCGCTAAGGCATAGGTTTTTGTGATTTCTAATTTTGATCTTTACGTCCCCAGGTATGGCTCAAAGTTTCTCAAATATGGCTTTAAGTTCTTATTTTTGGCTCTGAATTCCAGCTTCAAGTTCCCTCGGCTCCATCGACCCTAAATCATAAACATGCTTTTTAGCCAGCTCGCGCGGCTGCTGTGAAGGAATATATCTATTTTGCGACGTTCAAGCGGTTGAACTTTAATCCGTCAATAGATTATGATAATGTTAGGCGGCCTTGTATATTTTGCTTTATGAGAAATAAATAAAACTTTAAACTTTTTGAACTTTTAAATTTTAAACTTTTTTAATTGGCACAACACATTAATAACATAGATTATTTTTCGTAAATTTGTGGACGACATTGCGAACCTGTTTTTTTTTAAATTAAAATATTAGACAACGAAAACCATTTATCGTTATCGTTAATTCAAATCCAAAGTTTTTACCGGTTAATTACGCTCCATCAAAATCAGTTTAAAAACCTTGTTTGCACATAAATGACATTAAGTTTAAGTTATACCGTCTGCAATTTTAATTAAAATTACAATGTCTACGTGTGACGTCGAACAGTATTATTTTCAAGAGAAAATGATATTGCACATGACGGTCTTGTCTTCGCCAACGTTGAGGAGTATTGGCATAATTTAAGCTTTTAAGTATTTTATAGAAAATTTTATTTCCCATTACGACGACCATTACCCATCAAAAAGCCTCCCTTTTGTGTCAAAATTCGTTTGTACAGCATAACGATGTCAATAAATAATTTTTCAAAAAAATAATTACCTTACGATACGAAATTTTAGAGACTAATGACTTTCCAATGATAACTCGTTATGCTTAACCCTTTGAGATTTTTTCGTCAAAAAATCCGCAAATCCGCAGAAGCGGTAACCGCAGTCATCGTTGTTCAGTGTGAAACTTAAAGGCTGGTTCATACATATGCAAAAATGTCCTTTGGACAAAGTCCAAAAGACAAACACAGCGTATTAACGTATGTACAAACGTCCTTTGGACTTTGTCCAAGAGACGTTTTTACATAATTATGAACCAGCCTTAACGCGGACCGGGAGCGAAACGCGGTTAACACTGAAAACCAATGGCGCGGTATTTCTTTTGCAGATTTGCAGCGAAAATAATCTCAAAACGTTAATTCATTTGGTGACTGGGGAGGAGTTAGAAAACACAAAACGACAGAAACACACAGATACATATTACGTATATTTAAGAATACATAACAAATAAAAAAATGTGAAACTACGGTGTAACCTTTCTCGAATATTTGAATGATAAGATTCTTTTAGGATTCATTCAAATATCTGACAAAGGTAACACCGTAGTTTTACTTGGTCGTCCGATTTATTTTAAATACAAAATGTGGTTAATTTTTTGTTGTTTTAGATAAATTATTCCAGACAGAAATTATATTTAAATGTTTACTATTTTAATGACTATTTACTTTTAAGTTTAAAATCAAAAAAAATGTACAAGAGAACCTTAAAATATACAATTTAACCCAAAAATAGTACTTTTAAAAATTAAAAATAAATCTAATACAGTGACGTGTAAAAATAAAAATAATAAAATCTACTACAGTAATCGTTAAATTTTGGTGTATTTTTTAGAATAACCCTATGTAAGAGTATGATGTAAAAAAATTGCTTAAAAAATATATAACTTTTTAAAAATTTCAAACATGTCACTTTTTTTGGTTTGGCAATCTTTCGTACTAAACCTTTATCAGAAGGCTTAGTACTAAAGCTAGGGCTAAGGTAATTTTTAAACCTTTAGAAATACAGGTAAAAGGCGGCTAAAAAAATATCATGGTTACACGCACCCGTAGTAGAGCGTCAAACTTTTTCTGTTTGATTTTGATGATTAAAAACCACCTTACGCCCTATTAGCCCACAAGTTTTTTTTCGTCAAAATATCTTTAGCGGTTTAGGAGATATGACCCACCAAAATTGTGTTTTTATGGCGATTCTTTGCTGAAACGATCATAGGATGGATATTAAAATTTAAATTTAAAATGATTCACTGAAAGAAAGCGACAAACATTCTACTATTGTTTGATACAATAATTGTTAAGATTGATGCAGTATTTGTCAAGATATTGCGTTTTCCGCAGAAAAAACTGTGATTTTTTTCATTAAAAATTCATTTTTCGTGAAAAACTTAAAGGTTCCATGCGGAGTCAAAGCTTTTGTCTTCAATTTTGATAATTTTTTGTGAAAACCTTACCAATGTCCCTAATAGGCCAAAACTTTTTTTCAGCAAAATATCTCTAGTGCTTCAGGAGTTATAACCCCCAAAAGTGCGGGTTTTTTTTGACAAATCCGTACGAACTGCCTGCGCAGCTAAAGGGAAATATTTAAAAAACTCATGAAAGACATGAGGGCGCCAGGAGAAAGGGGGACCAAACGCATGCCGACACTTTTACGTTGTATTATGTTGTAATGCTTAAATAAAGATATATGTTTTGTATTTGTGATATATATTTTATTGTAATTTTATATTTATTTATAGTGTAATTTATATTTATATTTATAAAAAGTATGCCACTTTCTTTACATTTATAATTTGTAACGTAAATCCGTAAATCGTTATACCTATCGAGCAATCTGTCACGTACAGAATTTTCCAAAAACGTCATTTTTGGGGGTTTTAACTCCTGAATCACTAGAGATATTTGGTTTAAAAAAAATTTTGTTAGTTATTCGGAGCAGGGATAAGGTTTAAAAAAAATTATCAAAATCGAAGACAAAAAGTTTAATACCACACCGCACCTTTAAGAGAAAATGTTATTACCCATCACGATGTTGTCTACGTGCACGTCGAACAATATTATTTTCAAGGTGCACCTAGAACAGTATTGGTGTAATTCACGCTTTAAAGTATTTTATAGAAAATGTTATTTCCCATTACGACAACCATGGCCCATCAAAAAGGCTCCCTTTTCGATTAAAATTCGTTTGTCCAGCATAACGAAATCTGTCAATAAATAATTTTTTAAAAAATAACTTCCTTACGATACGAAATTTTTTTGGACTAATAACTTTAAAATGATAACTCGTTTTGCTTAAATGTGCGGTGCGGAGTCAAACTTCGTGTCTTCGATTTTGATTATTTTTTGTGAAAACCTTACTCTCTAAAAACACTTTTTGATTTTTTGCACAAGCTAAACTTATAATAATAATAATAATAATAATAATAATAATAATAATAATAATAATAATGATAATAATAATAATAATAATAATAATAATAATAATAATAATAATAATAATAATAATAATAAAAATAATAAATAACAATAATAATACTAATACTAATAATACCAATAATAATAATAATACCAATAATAATAATAATAATAATAATAATAATAATAATAATATATAATAAATAATAATAATAATAATAATAATAATAATAATAATAATAATAATAATAATAATAATAATAATAATAATAATAATAATAATAATATAATAATAATAATAATAATAATAATAATAATAATAATAATAATAATAATAATAATAATAATAATAATAATAATAATAATAATAATAATAATAATAATAATAATAATAATAATAATAATAATAATAATAACAATTATTAGTTTCACTACTAATTGTTTTCCAAAAATGATTGTTGAAAAACAAAAATAAATTTGCTAAAGCAAAAATTTCAAGCAATTATTTAAAAACTAAAAACCATATGTTTAATTTACAAAAAGTTATTCTTTGTAAACCAATAATAATTTAGCTTGTGCAAAAAATCAAGAAGTGTTTTTAGAGATTACATCTGCCCCCAATAGCCCACAAAATTTTTTCAACAAAATATCTCCAGTGGTTCAGGATTTATGACTCCCCGAAAATGGAATTTTACGACACTTCTGTACGTGAAAGATTGCTAAATGGGTATAACGAGTTAGGTTACAAAATATGTACTCAAAGATAGCGGCTACTTTCTACTTTAATTTGATACCTTGATCGTTAAGATTGGTTAAGTATTTGTCGAGATATTGTGCTTTTCGTACTAAAAACCGTCGATTTTTTCGCTAACAACACGAAGTGAAGGAAAAAGGTTGGGCAAGTTCATAAAATCACTGCATTCGTTTAGTGCGTTTAACGAAAAAATCGCTGGTTTTTTGTATGGGAAACGCTATATTTCAACAAATACTGAACAAATCTTAACGATCAAGGTATCAAATTAAAGCAGAAAGTAGTTGCTTTTTGTTGAGTGCATAATCTGTAACCTTATTCGTTATACCCATTCAGCAATTTTTCACGTACAGAATTGTCGAAAAACGCCATTTTTGGAAGGTCATCACTTCTGAACCACTGAAATTATTTTGTTAAAATAAATTTTGGGGAGGGGTAAAATTTTTACAAAAATTATCAAAATCTAAGACAAAAAGTTTGACTCCGCACCGCACCCTTAACATTTAAGATTTTAACGTCCAAAGAGCATTGCAATCCACAGAAAGGATTCTGCGTCACCGCTGTTCAGTGTGAAACTTCACGCAAACCGGAAGGAAAACGCTGTTAACACTGAGAAACACTGGCGCAGAATCTTTTTCCAGATTTAGTATTTAGTATTTATTAATGTTGTAAGGGTGACGTTAAATTAACATACTTATATGACAACATAAAAAAGAATAACAAACATTTTAAAATAAAGAACAAAGAACTCACATAAATTTTAAAGCCGAATTAAGACAAAAAATATAAATCCAACGGCAAGTTAGTACTATACGAAGAAAATGAAATAATAAGGGAAAAAATACACAAAAAATTAATTTATAAAACATGACAGTTTATGCCAAAAAACGTCAAGGGAAAACTATATCATGAGGTAATCTGTTTCGTAGTTTAATAACACAGTTTGAAAAAAAGAATTTAGAAAAATCTAAACGACAAAAACTGCTTAAGAGTTTAAAACCATTAGATCTGGTTAAAGTGCTGTTGGCTAATGCGGGTAATTCAGTTGGATTATTTAGCAATTTATAACAAGAAATAAGGTCGTTTTGGGTTCTGCGGGTTTCAAGCTTGTCTAACTTTAGTTCTTTCATTCTAGTGCCGTAATCAACATACGGCAATGAACAGATTAAAACGCCTAAATCGCGAATAAGGTTTTTGTTTTGCAGCGAAAAAAATCCCAAAAGGTTAATTCATTTGGTGACTGGGGAGGTGATAGAAAACACAAAACCACCGAAACACACAGATACATATTACGTATATTTAAGAATAAATAACAAATAAAGAAATGTAAAACTACGGTGTAACCTTTCTCGATTATTTGAATGATGAGATTCTCTTAGGATTCATTCAAATATCTGACAAATGATTCAAATATTTGACAAAGGTAACACCGTAGTTTTACTTGATCGTCCGCTTTATTTTAAATACAAATTGTGGTTAATTTTTGGTTGTTTTAGATAAATTATTCCAGACAGAAATTATTTTTAAAAGTTTACTATTTTAATGACTATTTACTTTTAAGTTTAAAATCAAAGAAAATGTACTAGAGAACCTTAGGATATACAATTTAACCTAAAAATAGTACTTTTAAAAATAAAAAACAAAATCTAATACAGTAAACGTGTAAAAATAAAAATAATAAAATCTATTACAGTAATCGTTAAATTTGGGTGTATTTTTATTTTTTTAGAATAACCTATGTAAGAGTATGATGTAAAAAATTGCTTAAAAAAATATATAACTTTTTAAAAATTACAAACATGTTACTTTTTCGGTTTGGCAAAAGCTAAGGCTAAAGATCTTTCGTAATAAGCCTTTTTCAGAAGGCTTAGTACTAAAGCTAGGGCTAAAGTAATTTTTAAACCTTTAGAAATACAGTTAAAAGGCGGCTAAAAAAATATCCTGGTTACACGCACCCGTAGTAGAGCGTCAAACTTTTTCTGTTAATTTTGATGATTCTCTGTAAAAACCACCTTACGCCCTATTAGCCCACAATGTTTTTTTTAGTCAAAATATCTTTAGCGCTTTAGGAGATACCACCAAAAATGTGTTTTTATAGCGATTCTTTGCTAAAACGATTATATGAGGCATATCAAAATTTAAATTTAAAATGATTCACTGAAAGAAAGCGACAAACATTCTACTATTGTTTGATACAATAATTGTTAAGATTGATGCAGTATTTGTCAAGATATTGCGTTTTCCGTTGAAAAAGCTGTGATTTTTTTCATTAAAACACGAAGTTTAAAAATTCATTTTTCGTGAAAAACTTAAAAGTGACATGCGGAGTCAAACCTTTTGTCTTCAATTTATATAATTTTTCGTGAAAACCTTACCCCTGCCCCTAATAGCCCAAAAAAATTTTTCAGCAACATATCTCTAGTGCTTTAGGAGTTATGACCCCCAAAAATGTGGTTTTTTTTGACGATTCCGTTATAACAATTTACATAACAAATAAAAAAGCGGATACTTTCTACTATATTTTGATACCTTGATCGTTAAGATTTCTGCAGTACTTGTCGAGATATTGCGTTTCCGGTACAAAAAAACCGCGATTTTTTCGTTAAAAACACCAAACGACGTCGGTTCTCTAACTCCTGAACAACTGAGGATATTTTGTTGAAAAAATTTTTATGGCCTATTGGGGGCAGGGAAAAAATATCAAAATCGAAAACAAAAAGTTTAACTCCGCACCGCTTAAAAGTTTAAGCTAGAACACCACATTTAGATTTTGGTTCATCTTTTCTATTTAATCTTTACTGAAGTAATTTGACCTGCTCATTGAATTTTTTACATATCGACCACAATCGTTGAATAACACCAATAAAATACATGTTAAAAAACAATACATTAATAAAATTCATTACCAAAATATTCTATTTGTTTCATGTTCGATTCAGCGTGTGAACACTTTTTATAATAAATAAAACTATAAATTTGATAAAAAGATATTTTTGACGTTAAAAGTATTGCACTGGTAGAAGTAGAAGTAGAATAAGTTTATTCACTCATATAATTTATTACAAATTTTAAGTAAATAGGTTTAATTAAAAGTTACAACTTTAAGAAATTGAATTATTAGTAGCACAGAAAAATACACAGAAGATAAAAATTTAATGAAAAATAAATGATAAAAATACCACATGCATAAAAGGACTCGTTTAAGAAAGACGTGATAAATACTATGAGGGATTAAATGGAGAAAACACAAATAAATCAAAAAATTAACTGATAATTCATGTGTCTGTCAAATTTAGTATATTTCTTAAATTCAATTCTTTTCATTTTATGTTTAAAAGTTGAAAAAGAATTTACCGATATAACATTCGAGGGTAGTTCATTCCAATATTTCATTACTCTATGGGAAAAAGAGTGCAGCAAAGAAATTCTCGAGTAGCACGAGGCTTATACAATTTTAAATTTTGATCTGTGTTAGGTTTAAAAGTTTCTCATTCAAAAAAATTATGAAATTTAATGTGATTTATTTTTTTTACTATTTGAAAATAAATATTTATGTCAAGTTTAATACGTCTTTTTTCAACAGACACAAGATTTAAGAAGTTTGATCTTTCATTATAACTTTTACCAAGGGGAAGGCCACACATAGCAAAAATGTGTCTGTAAAATATCGCTGAACTTTCTCAAGAGAAATATTTTTACACAAACAAGCTGACCAGACCTTACTAGAATACTCTAAAGTGGGTCTCACAAAAGCTTTGTATGCGGTTAAAAGCGCAGAAACATTTTGGGTTTGGAAAAAAATTTAGTGTCATGTTTAAAATTTTAAGGGAGTTTTTAGCTATTTGACTACAGTGTTCAGTAAATTTCATATTATTTGAAACTAGAACCCCCAGATCTTGAGCATACGTTTTTTTTTGTTAATTCATTTCCATAAATCGATATTTTTTGTTGTTGAATTGCTAAAACACAAATACATTACACAGCTTTTGTGTTGCGCCACCTGAATTTGCCATTTATTGGCCCACTCAGTTAGTTGATTCAGAGCTCTCGGCAGATAAAAATTTGACTCATTCCGGTTTCTTATATAATGGAACATAACATCGTTGGCAAAGAGCTTACAAGTAACTTTTTCCAGGTAGCCGGGAAGATCGTTAACATACAACAAAAATAGGAGAGGCCCTAAGACAGAGCCTTGTGGAACGCCTGATGATACTTTAGAATAACCTGAAGATTCCTATTCAATAACAACACAATACTTTCGAATTTGGAGAAAGATACCAATCCAACCTAAAAGATCATCAGAAATACCATATGATGACTTTTTAGATAAAAGCTTAGAGTGACAAACGGAGTCGAAGGCCTTAATAAAATCAATATAAACAATATAAACAGATTTATAGTTATCTATAGCCCTATTCCAATCGACTATAGATTCCAAAAGCTGGATACAAGTTGATCTATTGCTGAGAAATCCATGTTGAGCTGGTGTTATTAAATTTTACTGATGAAAATATTCAATTAAGTGTTCATAAATGACTGTTTCCATCACTTTACAAGCCACAGATGTGAGTGATATAGGATGATAATTATTACGATTACTAGCACAACCTTTTTAGAAAATTGGTATTATATCAGCGATTAACCAAGATAGAGGGAGTGTATTTGTATGAAAAGAGACAGTAAATACTGAAGATAAAAGTTCAACAATTGGTTTTGCTAGTTTTTTGAAGGCCATGTTTGGTATATTAACAGGTGTTCTATTTAACTTATTCTTTTGTTTCTTTAGAGCTTTTAAGACATTTTCATTTGTAAAAAGTTATTTTATGTTTTGAAACGTCAGGATTAACTTGCCTCTCTAAAAAAGCTTGTTTGTTATTCTCAGTTGAAAATTTTTTGGTGAAACTCTCAAGAAATAAGTCGCACTGCTTCGCTATATTAATATTGATTGTTCCTTCAGGCATTAACAGAGGTGATATACCATTGCCATTAGATCGTTTATTTTTTATAAACTAAAAAAATTTCTTTTATCATTGCTTGATAAATTTTTGTGTTATTTATTGGTATTATATTTATTTACAGCTTTTTTATACTGATTATTCAGTTTATTGTATTCAATTCTATCTGCAGCAGGCATTTTGTTTTTATATTTACTTTTTTCTTTGCTTTAATTCACTTAATATAGTCAGGATATTTAGGTTTAAATTTAGCAGACAAATTTATAATGCGCGACGGAACATATTTACTTAAAGCAAGCTCTATATGCGATTTAACAATGTTCCAGTGATTTTCAACTGTGCTACTAACTGAAAATAAAGTTTTAATATCTATGAAGTTTAAGAAATTGTTCATTTCTTTCCAGTTTGATTTTTTAAAATCGTAAAAAACTATTTGAGATTTTTACTTGGTTCACCAGCACGAATAATAAAATCAATACTGATGTGATCACTAAAACACAAATGCTCACTAACTACCACATTTTAGACAGCAGTTCCATCTGTGCACAAGATAAGATCAAGAGTATTGTTTCCACGACTAGGCGATGACACCAATTGTTCACAAAACGTGTTGTGATAAATAATTTCAATTAATGTGCTAGGAATACAATGTGGACGTCACGCAGTATCTTTGAGATTTAAGTCAATTATCAGAACGACTAGATAGCTGCAAGAACACAACTTTTCTAATAGAAATGCAAATTGTTTAGAACATTCAAGACAATAATTTGGAGGGCGATAAAAACAAATTATAAGAATTAATGCGCACTTACTAAATCAATGGCGACAATTTCACGATCCTTCAAATCTTAAGGGATAAAAGTTAGTTTGGATTTAACATTTTTTCTTACAAGAAGAATATTTCCGCCTTGAAGACAATCAAATCGATCATGACGATAAACCTGATAACGATTATTAATACTTATCATTGAATCACTAATTTTCGGTTTCAGAAAAAGACTTATTAATTCCACAGATAGCAAGGCTTTTAGTACTTAAACAATAATCTAAAAGATTACGATTTTCAGCACTAAATATATTTCTAGCGTTAAAAAAATTTATAATTTAAAAAAAAATATCCTAATATTTTGTGGTTGTAAACTATTAACATTTTTAAAAGTATCCTCTCCCTATAAGAGTTTTCCAGCGGTACACTGACAGCAGATACAGGTTTACAAGTTTGAGGCACCATATCAAATCTAGAATCAAGTTCCACATACCTTTTCTAGAACTGTTTTCACACACAAATTTACAAAATTTGTAATTACCAGTCTTTTTAAACCAGGTTTAACAGTCCAGCTAATATTGAAAATCTGTCTGAAGCTAATTGACGATACAAGTTCATTGCGGTTTTTTTCATGTTGGATTTTTTCTATTCTTTCTTTAATAGGCCAAGAAGGAAGTAAAAACAAACAGTTTTTTTAAAGATTTAATTCAGGGTCGTAAAATAAATCCAAACAGTCTGAACGAAACATTTTTGCATTTAATCGCTCCTGACCATCCTGGTGATAAAATGTTATTTTTATTTTGCGCGTTCGAAAATTTTCTACACTGTTGTGTTAAAAACCCAACCTCTCGACGTTGCAGATGTAGCCCCAATTGGGTTGAAGTCCAAGATCTCACAGAAACTGTTTAGAATTTAAAAAAATCTTGCACTTTTTCATTTGGTTTTTCAGAAAACTTACACAGAATCACGTGCTTTTCGTTTTTTGTCCTACAAAACTTCATTAATAGCATGCGTGGTAGAAACTGGGGCTGCACAAGCAGAAGATAAATTAGCTTTGGCAACATCCGCGAAAAATTTTTTCAGATCAATAGGCTGACTGTTCAGGGTAGAACCGATAGTCCCAATTTTTTCAAGAATCAGTTTTGTGTTGGATCGTTGTTTTTTAATCTTATCATGCAATGCAGAAACTTCAGCTTGTAATGTCTTAAATTGTGCAGCTGTTTCCGTCTCAAAAACGATGCATTAAGTCAAAGGTAATCGTTGAAGACTTGGAGAAGCTCGAGCCAAACAGTGGCGAATAGCTTTTACACAGGAAACAAACTCGGTGTTTTTTGTCAGAAAATAAATCATTAGCAAATGCAATAGAAAGTTTTAATGGCACTTTAGTAGATTTCCACGGAATACAGCTTAGAGAGTGGCACATTCGAAGCATTCCACAGAAGAGTCACTGCTGGAGTTGGATTTGCAATAATTGCAAGTTTTATCAATTTAAGGTGCATTTAATATCGAATTATATGAGTCATCACTTGAAATCGATATTTTTAAAGAAAAATTCAGCAGCCGCCGGGTCAAAGTTAGAAATAGCGCGAAAAGATACGATAATTTCTAATAAAAAAGAAAGAGTCAATGAGACGACAAAAAGGTTCGTGGCTGAGTTTACAAGGGCTACAGGAGCAAACTTTATTATACGTAAAAGACATAGGTCATGACTAAGTTTGATAAGAGCTACGCAAGCACTTCTTACCACATGAAGAAGAAAATTTTCTGATATAAATGAGTTAGAATAATCTTGAAAGAGAAAATAAAAATTCATTGGCCTGTTTCAGCAATAGATTTTAAGCCAATCATTGCGGATCAGCTGCGTAAAAACAGCAAAAAATCGTAAAAATATAGCAAAATATTCCATAAAAACGACAGATATAAATAGAAAAACATTTCCGGACTCCTCAGATATTAAATTTTAATAAATTTGAAGAAGAATTGCAGCATAAATTACGTCATAGTAGGATAAAAATTTAGTCGCGGCAACACAGTCCTAGTCTTGATTTTTACTTTAACGTAAGTGGGTAAAAATCAAGTGGTGACATTTCTGACGTAAGTGGGTAAAGTGCTGCTTTTATTAAGTTGACTTTCCTACACTTGGAAGCTTCCGAGTCCGACGCTCTTATCACTCGGCCACTGCCTTTCTAAAGCGTTTTTCGTAAAAGCTACTTTTAAAGATACGGTTTAAAATGTATAGTCTATACAAAAATGATGCGGACTGACGACAAAACTCAAAATTTGAAATGTTATATATCCATAACGGAGTTTAGAATATGTGCGGGACATATATGGGAGCATAGCTTAGACTCTTGGCTATCTTTTGAAAAGGTTAGGAAAAAATATTTTTGATGACATCATCAATACAGCCGATGCGGTGAAAAAAACCTGGTCTTAAAAAAACTAAAAATTTTTATTAGAACGAGATAAGTAACGCCCCCTTAATATGCTGTTAAAACATACCTTTCTGAGTTTTTTCTGAAAGTTTGAGCGAAATCGGCTCGCTCAATTTTTTTTATGATGCGTTAAATGCGCAGGGTTTTCGCGATTTTGCGCCAAATTTTGACCGCGCTAATACACTGTCGGAATTATAATTTTATTTTTGCTTCCTGCTCAAAGTGTGTACGATATTGATCATATTGTTATATATTAAATGTCCGCCAATTTTTTTATCGTTTCTACACAATAAAAATTTTTTTCGGGTATGGGCATTTTTGGTGATATTATTGGTTAATACACGCCACAAGACGTGTGCAGAATAAAAATTTTGACAAAAACACCAACTAAACCAATGAAATTCTATGATTTCGTATTAACTTTATAATATAATAGTGTGTTTTTGGTAAAATTACATGGCAAAGCTGTAACACATTTCTATTAAAAATTTGAAATTTCAAGTAAAACACCGTTAAAAAATTATTACGACTTCCTTTTTTATTGTTTCATGCCGCTTTGTAGTGTAACTACACCACTATTTTGCTTGGGTATTTTTTTGGGTTTTTTTTTAAATGCTGCTATGCGTTTTACTGCGATTTCCTTTTAAATTGGTGTGCAACTTTCCTAATTTGCATCTTGGTATTTTAGGCTGCGGCCGCTGTTGGAATTCCATTTGGCTCCCAGGAATTTTTTCAATTCCCCTGTCCCCTGCAGCATTCAGTTATTTCACGCGCGAAGTAAAAAATCAATATGTAATTCTTCCCGCATTCACAGGCCTCGCGTAGTGTGTCTACTCGCCCCTCTTCATTGTCACACTTTGGGCGAAAAACTTATTATCGCCCCATAGCATTTTCAAAAACAGATTTCTTTATTCAAAAGATTACATTTTAAAAAACATTACTAACTTTTGCACAAAACGTTACATGCATGTCTGAATAGACGTAATGTCTGTGTGTGTGTGTGTGTGTGTGTGTGTGTGTGTGTGTGTGTGTGTGTGTGTGTGTGTGTGTGTGTGTGTGTGTGTGTGTGTGTGTGTGTGTGAGTCTGTCTGTGTGTCTGTGTGTTCCCTAACTCCTCCCTAACCACCCAACGGATTAAGGTGAATGAGGTATCGTTGGAAAGCTTAACCCCAGGGAATGTCCTAAGGGGGTTGAAATTCTGAAACAACTTACATGGACATCTTTATACTGGACAACGCGTTTTTCGACTCAAAATTGGCTCAAACTTATTGGAAAGAGTAATTAGGCAATGTAAAGCCAGAATATTATGATTTTTGGAAAAATGAACATGGACATATTTATACTGGACAAGGTTTTTTTCATTAAAGAAAGGAATTACCTTGCTCACCAACCACAAAAGGGATTGGGCTAAATGAGGTATCATTGCAAAGCTTACGGTCCGGAGAATGTCATAAAGAGGTTGAAATTTAGAACAAAATTTGCATGGACATCTTTATACTGGACAACGCGTTTTCACCAACCCCATGAATTTTGGAACTTAAAAAAGTTTTTGACTCAGAATTGGCTCAAACTTGATGGAAAGAGTAATTAGGCAATGTAAATCCAGAATATCATGATTTTTGGAATAATGAACATGGACATATTTATACTGGACAACGTTTTTTTCATTAAAGAAAGGAATTACCTTGCTCACCAACCACAAACGGGATTGAGCTAAATGACATATCATTGCAAAGCTTACGGTCCGGAGAATGTCATAAAGAGGTTGAAATTTAGAAAAAAAATTGCATGGACATTTTTATACTGGACAACGAGTTTTCACCAAAAGGACCCATGGATTTTGAACTTAAAAGATTTTTTGGCTTTGAATTGGCTCAAACTTATTGAAAAGAGTAATTAGGCAATGTAAAGCCAGAATATCATGATTTTTGGAAAAATGAACATGGACATATTTATACTGGACAACATTTTTTTCATTAAAGAAAGGAATTACCTTGCTCACCAACCACAATAGGGATTGGGCTAAATGAGGTATTATTGCAAAGCTTACGGTCCGGAGAATGTCATAAAGAGGTTGAAATTTAGAAAAAAATTTGCATGGACATCTTTAGCCTGGAGAAAACATTTTCATGAAAAGGGGAAACCTATGGATTTTGGAAAGTCAAAATTTTTTGTCTTTGAATTGGCTTGAACTTATTGGAAAGAGTAATTAGGCAATGTAAAACCAAAATGTTTTTTGGTAGGATTAACATGGACATCTTAATGTGGACAACGTCTTTCCTCTAAAAAGAGGAACAACCTTCCTCCCCAACCAGCAAAAAGATTGGGCTAAATGAGATATCATTGCAAAGCTTACAGACAGGGGAATGTCATAAAAGGGTTGAAATTAAAAAACTTGCATGGACATCTTTTGGTTGGACAACAGATTTTCACAAAAACAGGGCCCTATGGACTTTGAGCCAATTTGAAGATCAAATTTTTTTCAATTTCCAAAGTCCATAGGGCCCTGTTTTTGTGAAAATCTGTTGTCCAAATTGGCGAATTACTCTTACCAATAAGTTTGAGCCAATTTGAAGATCAAATTTTTTTCAATTTCCAAACTTATTGGTAAGAGTAATTCGCCAATTTAAAGCCAGAATATCATGTTTTTGGAAAAAAGAACATGGACATCTTTATGCTGGACAAGGTTTTTTGACTAAAAGGGGCAACGAACTTTCTCCTTAACCACAAAAAGGATTGGGCTAAATGAGATATCATTGCAAAGCTTACAGTCTGGAGAATGTCATAAATGGGTTGAAATTAAAAAAAAATAACATGGACATCTTTATACTGGACAACATATTATAACCAAAGAAAGTTTGCGAAAACTTAATAAAATAACTGCCGTCCTTTGGTGTTTTTAGCAAAAAAACGCGGTTGTTTTGTACAGGAAAAGCAATATTTTGACAAATACTGCACCAATCTTAACGATCAAATTAAATTAAAAGTGAAAAGTAAAATCATATCAAATTAAAAGTGAAAAGTAGTTATTTTTTGAGTGCATAATTTGTAATGTAAATCTTCATACCCATTTAGCAATCTTTCGTGTACAGAATTGTCATTTTTGGGGGGTCATAACTCATGAACCACAGGAGATATTTCTTTAAAAAAATTTTGTGAGCTATTGGGGCAAGCTTTTCACAAAAAAATATCAAAATCGAAGACAAAAAGTTTGCACTTTTTGTCTTCGAACCGCACTCCGCAACGCACCCATAAGTATAAACACCACACCTTTAAGTATAAGCCAGCCGTAGTCATAGCAAGCATGCACAAATATGAAAAAAATGTTGCAAAGTTAAAAAGGATTTGCCCCCGGATCTTAAGTCAAAAAATTTTTACAAAAATTAAAAAAAAACACTGGAACTTTCTGAAGGAGCATTGTCAAAATGAAACTCCTGTAACGCCTTTAATGGACTACTCCTTTAAAATAAAATCTATATATCGCAAATTAAATGTTTATTGTTTCTGCAGACCAAATCAAAAACATATATAAATATGAAATTAATCCGTTTAGTGCCAGAACAGTTGTATGATGGGATGTGATATATGAATTTGATTTTTTAGAGCAGTTCTTAAGGAATTGAAGAAAACCCTGAATGAGTAGTGTCACAAATCATAATCTTATAAAGTCCTGAATGAGCTACTCCTTTAATACAAAAAATAACCATAACTACATAAAATTATTTTGGTGTCTCCATATGAATTTAACAACATGAACAGGGCAAAATAGGAATTTGATTTGTGACAGTTATTCAAAAAAAAATCTCCTGCTGAAAATAAAAAGTAATAATATGTGATAAAAATTTTGGTGTTTAAAAAGTCTGGATTGAATGAAATTTTTTGACGTATTAACGTAGTGTTTGTTTAGAAAGTTTTATCAAATAGCCCGTGTCAACCATAGGGCTGACAAATAATTTTTCCGGCATTTTTTATGTTTATTTACTTTTTTTTCAAAATTCAACCCTTCTATGCCATTCCAATGACTGTAAGCTTTACAATGATACCTCAGTTAACCCGCACTCCATCTTGTCGTTGAGGAGAAGGGTCTTTCTCTTGTTTGGTGAAAATATTTTATCCAGCATAAAGATGTCCATGTTATTTTTCTACTAATTTCAACCCCCTTATGATGCTTCCTGAATTATAAGGTTTACCCATATTATCTCATTTACCCCAATCTTTTTGGTGATTGGGGAGGAAGGTCTTTCCCTGTTTGGTAATAATATGTTGTCCAGTATAAAGATGCCCATATTATTTTTTAAAAATTTCAACCCATTTATGACATTCTCCAGACTGTAAGTTTTGCAATGATACCTCATTTAGCCCAATCCGTTTTGTGGTTGGAAAGAAGGCATCCCACCTTTTGGTTAAAATGCGTTGTCCAGCATAAAAATGTCCTTGTAACTTATTTTTTTAAAATTTAACCCTTTTATGACACTCCTTGAAATTTAAGCTTTGCAATGATATCTCATTTAGCCCAATCCTTTTCGTGGTTAAGGAGAAAGTTTGTTGTCCCATTTAGTCAAAAAACCTTGTCCAGCATAAAGATGTCCATGTTCATTTTTTCAAAAACATGATATTCTGGCTTTAAATTGGCGAATTACTCATACCAATAAGTTTGAGCCAATTTGAGAATAAAAATTTTTTTAACTTTCAAAGTCCATAAGGCTCTGTTTTTGTGAAAATTTGTTGTCCAAACAAAAGATGTTCATGCAATTTTTTTTAAATTTCAACCCCTTTATGACATTCCCCTGTCTGTAAGCTTTGCAATGATATCTCACTTAGCCCAATCCTTTTGCTGGTTGGGGAGGAAGGTTGTTCCATTTTTAATGGAAAAACGATGTCCAGTATTTAGATGTCCATGTTAATCCTACCAAAAAACATGACATTTTGGTTTTACATTGAATAATTACTCTTATCAATAAGTCCGAGCCAATTCAAAGACTAAAAATTTTCATTTTCCAAAATCCATAGGTTTCCTCTTTTTGTGAAAATGTTTTGTCCAGGCTAAAGATGTCCATGAAAATTTTTTTCCAAATTTCAACCTCTTTATGACATTCTCCGGACCGTAAGCTTTGCAATGATATCTCATTTAGCCCAATCCCTTTTGTGGTTGGTGAGCAAGGTAATTCCTTTCTTTAATGAAAAAAATGTTGTCCAGTATAAATATGTCCATGTTCATTTTTTCAAAAATTATGATATTCTGGCTTTACATTGCCTAATTACTCTCTTCAATAAGTTTGAGCCAATTCAAAGCCAAAAAATTTTTTAAGTTCCAAAATCCATGGGGTCCCTTTGGTGAAAATGCGTTGTCCAGTATAAAAATGTCCATGCAATTTTTTTCTAAATTTCAACCTCTTTATGACATTCTCCGGACCGTAAGCTTTGCAATGATATCTTATTTAGCCCAATCTCTTTTGTGGTTGGTGAGCAAGGTAATTCCTTTCTTTAATGAAAAAAACGTTGTCCAGTATAAATATGTCCATGTTTATTTTTCAAAAATCATGATATTCTCAATATACATTGCCTAATTACTCTCTTCAATAAGTTTGAGCCAATTCAAAGCCAAAAAATTTTTTAAGTTCCAAAATCCATGGGGTCCCTTTGGTGAAAACGCGTTGTCCAGTATAAAAATGTCCATGCAATTTTTTTTTCTAACTTTCAACCTCTTTATGACATTCTCCGGACCGTAAGCTTTGCAATGATATCTTATTTAGCCCAATCCCTTTTGTGGTTGGTGAGCAAGGTAATTCCTTTCTTTAATGAAAAAAACGTTGTCCAGTATAAATATGTCCATGTTCATTTTTTCAAAAATCATGATATTCTGGCTTTACATTGCCTAATTACTCTCTTCAATAAGTTTGAGCCAACTCTGAGTCAAAAAATATATTAAGTTCCAAAATCCATGGGGTTCCTTTTGTGAAACCGCGTTGTCCAGTATAAAGATGTCCATGTAAGTTGTTTCAGAATTTCAACCCCCTTAGGACATTCCCTGGGGTTAAGCTTTCCAACGATACCTCATTCACCTTAATCCGTTGGGTGGTTAGGGAGGAGTTAGGGAACACACAGACACACAGACAGACTCACACACACACACACACAGACATTAC
This sequence comes from Microlaimidae sp. YZB2_3, assembly GCA_030248175.1. NCBI lineage: Eukaryota > Metazoa > Nematoda > Chromadorea > Desmodorida > Microlaimidae > Microlaimidae sp. YZB2_3. The sequence continues at coordinate 32,084 of JASAMX010024964.1, forward strand.
GTCTATTTAGACATGCATGTAACGTTTTGTGCAAAAGTTTGTAATGTTTATTAAAATGTAATCTTTTAAATAAAGAAATCTGTTTTTGAAAATGCTACAGGGCGATATTAAGTTTTTCGCCGAGAGTGTGACAATGAAGAGGATGACGGGGGGGGTATGTAGAGAGGAGAACAGGAAGTGAAAGATGAAATGCGGGAGACACACTATGGGAGGCCTGTGAACGCGGGAAGAATTACATATTGACTTTTTACTTCGCGCGTGAAATAATTGAACGCTGCGGAGGTGTTAAGTATCTAACCTGTATTATTAATGTGTAAAGTAGTCGGATTAAAACAACAGTTTACCAGCTTCTAAGTTCGTATTATTAACGTACAGTTAGGAAACGCATATGCCTGCTTACTCATAGACACAAGTATAAAAACATGTTATTCATAATTCAGGGATAGCGTAGCTTACAACAGTTATTGCTGGTTATCAACCAAAATATCGTCTAAGCATTTTAAGCCTGCAAACCCAAAGCGGTGTGTAAACTCCTAACTAGTCTAATACACCACATCCCTCCCCCGTAAAATTATCACTTATCCAGGAGAGTAACGATCTGGTGGTTTTCTGGTCCTAGTTGGGTAACGACGACCCATAGCCTGAACATCAGGTTCAGCTCTAGGACATGCAGCGGCCTGAGCGGCTGCCTGCTGCTGATTTCTTCGATCAGCAGGACCATTATTTTCAGTTGGAATATCTGCTGGTTTTCTACCATTTTCAGGGGGTTGTTGACCTGGCAAAATGTCTGGTACAGAAGGATTGGTGAATGAAAAGTCATAGTCTTCTGCATTGAATCTCTTTTTCATTTGATCTGCATGGCCACGTATTATGCGATTTCCATTGATTCTGACGCGATAACTCAGTGGTCCACTTACAGCAACAACTGAACCTTTTTGCCATTTGTCCGAACCTCTGTGGTCAATTATCCAAACATAGTCTCCAACCTGGAATTCACGTGGTTTTGCTTTTCTGTCAGCATAAAGCTTTTGTTTTTCCTGTTGATTTTCCATTTTGGATTGCAAATTAGGTCTCAGTAAATCCCATTTTGTTTTTGGCGTTCTCTTCAACAGAAGTTCCGCTGGAGATATTCCAGTCACTGAATGAGGTGTGACTCGATAAGTCAACAAAAAGTTTGCCAATTGGTGTTCCCAATCCATTCCTCCTTCCCTCTGAAGCTTTTGGAAAGCCTGTTTGAAAGTTTGGACGAATCTTTCTGCTTCACCATTTGATTTTGGGTGATAAGGTGTACACAAAATTCTTTTAATACCATTCCTTTCACACCAAGTTTTAAATTCGGCACTGGCGAACTGAGGACCATTGTCACTGACTAACTGGTCAGGAATGCCATGGGTCGCAATCACAGATCTGAGAGCAGCGATAGTGCGTCCAGATGTAGGCTTGTTGACAGGAATAACCTCAGGCCATTTTGAATGAGCATCAACTGCAATTAACCACATTTTTCCAAAGAATGGGCCAGCATAGTCGATGTGTAGACGTTGCCACTCTTTTGCAGGGTAGTCCCAAACGTGCAGTGGAACTTGTCTTTCATTTTTAGCAAAACTTTGGCAGATATCGCAGGATTTTGCCAGTTTTTCAATGTCTGAATCCATATGTGGCCACCACACATGGGACCTGGCCAGGCTTTTCATACGCACAATTCCTGCATGAGTTTCATGAAGCAATGACAGAATTTTGGATCGCAGTGATTTGGGAATGATTACACGAGCTCCCCATAATAAAATTCCATCCATGAATGATAATTCTGCTCTGTTCACATAATATGGTCGCAAATCAGAGTCTTTGCGAACTTCTTGACACCACCCAGTTTTGACCTGATAAAGAACTTGACTTAGAATTTTGTCAGTTCTGGTAGCTCGCTGGAGGCGTTTTGCAGAAACGGGAAGTTCACTTATCAAATTTTCATTGATACATTTGACAGCTTCCCCACTTGGATCATCAAACTCAGGATCAGACTGAAGAGGAAGGCGAGACAGCGAGTCAGCATTTTTATGGTCTTCAGATCGCTTATAGCAGATGTCATATCTGTATTGCATTAAAACCACTGCCCAACGCTGCAATCTTTGAGCAACTACACCATTCAACTCTTTCTTTGAACCGAAGATATACTCCAATGGTTTGTGATCTGTAATCAGTGTAAATTTTCTACCCCACAGATACTGTCGGAACTTTTTTACACCATAAATAATGCCGAGGCCTTCTTTTTCGATTTGGCTGTAGTTTTTCTCAGCTTGATTTAGCTTCTTTGAAGCACAGGCGATAAATTTTTCAGTTCCATCTGGGTAGATATGAGACAATACAGCACCAATTCCCACAGAACTAGCATCACAGGCCAATGCTAAAGGTAGCTTAGGATCATAATGAGCCAGACAGTCCATAGAAACCAAGGCATTCTTGACTTCATTGAAAGCAGTACTCTCAGTTTTTGACCATTTCCAACTGGTGTCTTTCTTCAGAAGATCACTCAGTGGAGCCGCTTTATCAGCTAGTGATGGCACAAACTTTGCAAAATAGTTCACCAAACCCAGGAAAGAACGAAGATCAGTCACATTGGTTGGGTGTTGAATTTTGACAATGGCTTCCACCTTTTTCATGGAAGGTTTGAGTCCATCTTTGCTGATTATATGGCCCAAATATTCAATGCTGTCTTTCATAAAACTACATTTTTCTTGGCGAATGCGAAAACCATATTCTTCCAAGCGCTGAAGCACTTTTTGGAGATTTGCAAGGTGTTCCTGATCATCCTTGCCAGTGATGACAATATCATCAAGGTAAACAGCCACTCCTTTTAAACCTTGAAGTACTTGTTCCATTATTTTCTGAAAAATGGCTGGTGCAGAACTCACTCCGAAAGGAAGCCGTTTGTACTTGTACAGTCCTTGATGAGTGTTTATAATTAAATATTTCTGCGATTCATCATCCAGGCCAATTTGAAGATAAGCTTCAGACAAGTCAAGCTTAGTGAATTTCTTTCCACCACTCAATGAGACGAAGATCTCTTCGGGTCGAGGCAAAGGATACTTGTCAACTTCCAGCACAGGGTTGATGGTCACTTTGTAGTCTCCACAGGTTCTAATGGCGCCTGATGGTTTGAGAATAGGCACAAGCGGAGCAGCCCATTCAGCTGTGTCAACTTTCTCCAAAACACCAGCTCGTTCCAAACGATCTAAGTCTTCAGATACTTTCTGCTTCATAGCAAATGGTAGTGGACGTGCTTTGAAGAATTTTGGTGTAGCACCTTCTTTCACATACAGCTTGGCTTTAATTTTGTTGCAAAAACCCATCTCTTCATGGAACAGTTTGGAAAACGGTTTCAGTACAGAATCCAAAGTAAGGTGAGAAGTTACCTTATGGATTTGTTTCCAATCCAGCTTAAATACTCGAAGCCACTGACGTCCAAACAGATTCTGCCCATGGGGAACCACAATGGCAGTCAATTTGTTGGACTGACCATTGATTTCAGCATCTACTTGGATCTCTCCCAGTACTCGAAGACTGTGGCCAGTATATGATGTCAGTTTAGCTTTGGAACACTGGAGTAAGGGTTTTCCAATTTTTCTCCAGGTATTTTTGTCAATAATAGTGGCACCAGCTCCAGTATCAAGTTCCATTTTCACTTTCTTTCCATTGAGAGCAGGAGTAACCCAGATCTGCTCAACAGTGTTTTGAAAAATAGAGTCAACTTGAGACAGTTCATTTTCAGCACCATTTTTCTGCACTGAATCAGTTGGAAACTGGTTCATTTCAGCACCATTGTCGAGCACTGAATCAATCTTCAGCTGGTTAAACTCAGCACTGTTTTCGCACAAAGAGTCAATCTGATACTGTTTAATCTCAGCACTACAGTTCTGCCGGACAGAATTAGCCTTTTTCTTAGCAAAGTTTTTAGGCTTACCAGAAGTTGGTACTTTGCAGAATCTGGGATTGTGTCCAGTCTTTCCACAATTGTCACATTTTCTAATCTTGAAGCAATTTTCTGGCTTGTGATTGTCCTTTCCACAGTGGTGACAAGCAGGAAATGAACCCCGTTTGTTGAATTTTCTGCCTTGCAATTTATTAATGTCCTCTGCAAAGTCAGAATCGGGATTCCACATAGCCTTAGAGTTTTTATCAGCAGCCTCCCCAGCTTCAGCCAAAGCTAAGGTTTGCTCCAGAGTCTTCTCCTCAGCCAAAAGTTTTTTCTGCATAACCTCGTTTTTAATGCCAAAAACGAGTTGGTCTCTGATGTGGAACTTAATTTCAGATTCTCCCCATCCACAATAGACAGAGAGGCGGCACAAGTCAGCATAAAAGTCCCGGATTGTCTCATTGTCTTGCTGATTTCTTCTGGCAAATTTGAAACGTTCAGCAATAGCAATCCTCTGGGGTTTGTAAAAGGAATCCAGCTTTTCCAGCATTTCCTTGTAGGTAGCAGCTTCAAGAGTTTTAGGAAATAGCAGATTACGGGCATTAGTCAGAACTTCAGGTGACAGTTTCGCAATTAGCAAGCTTTTAACGCAGTCAGCATCAAAATTGTCCTTCAAGAGCTTCTGGTTCAAAAGAACAACTGCTTCAAACTGAGTTTTCCACATTTGCCAGTCTATTTGCGATGGAGTAAAGTTTGTTAACGTAGGAATTCCATAATTAGCCATTTTAAATGTGACAGCAACGCAGGATAATAAAATCAGTCGTCACGCCAAATGTTAAGTATTTAACCTGTATTATTAATGTGTAAAGTAGTCGGATTAAAACAACAGTTTACCAGCTTCTAAGTTCGTATTATTAACGTACAGTTAGGAAACGCATATGCCTGCTTACTCATAGACACAAGTATAAAAACATGTTATTCATAATTCAGGGATAGCGTAGCTTACAACAGTTATTGCTGGTTATCAACCAAAATATCGTCTAAGCATTTTAAGCCTGCAAACCCAAAGCGGTGTGTAAACTCCTAACTA
>JASAMX010024965.1:0-11818 GCA_030248175.1 Microlaimidae sp. YZB2_3
TTTTCACTATTTTTGGGTTACATATGCTTACTTTTATTAAAAATATAATTATAAAAAAATTAATATAAATTAGCATTTTTTTTAAAAATAAAAGCTCAAAGATAATTTTTACTGCAATTTATATTTAAATACCTAGCACTTTTACTGGTATTCAAATTTTGGATTGGGTTTATACAAACTGGGTCCGTAACTTTTGGCAAGAAAGCTCTGGACTGGGTGGTACACCTTTTAGACTGTGTCCAATATTCAATATCGTAAATTTTCGACACGTATTAATTGATTTTTTAAGCAAATTTTGTTCGAAAACTTTTTCCAAATTAAATACAAACAGTTCGTACCAATTTCTTGTTAAAAAATTTAAGTTTGGTGTCTTTTGGGTTGTATAAAAATATTAAAATCGCTAAAAAAAGTGGACTGACTCCGCAGGATTTTACTACCAAAACATGCGGACCCAATACCGAATAGACCCTACACAAAATTTATGAATACCAGTTTAGTTTCGGCAATAAATTTAAAAATGTTAAAATCAACTAAAAGAAATCAACTTGAATTTTTTTATTGAAAAAAAAATGTTTTAACATCACTAAATTTTGAAACAGTTTCAATAACACCTAAAAATAAAAGTAAGAATATAATATAATCCAAACAAATGTCCAGTTGTACGACATAGATTCCCAGAAAAACTTCACATGAGCAAATTTAATAGGAATTATTACCGATTCCTGCTAATTTTTTGTACGCGGCGATTTTGTAAACATGTAGGAAAAACGAATTTGGTGTACAAAATATCGCTGTGCGAGAAAAATTTTGTTGGGATGCACAGAAAGTAGCTTGCGCCAAAAAGTACAATGTGCATCATTTTTGTTTTAAATTGAGTTTAAAAATTTACTGTACACATAGTCGAAACTTCTCTTGGGATCTATATTTTTGATATATAAACAATGATATTATAATAACTCTAATATTTATATTGTATACGTCTCATGAATGGACTTCTAATGTTAAACCGTGATCCTTGTAAATAAAATCTACAAAATTGTTTTTAATAATCTCAAAAAGTCCTCAAATTTTTAGAATAATGACTCATGATTAAAATAAAAAATCTTATTAAAATAGAGTTTTGAGAAAAACTGAAAATATAAATAATAAATATCCTCCTATTGAAGCGATTTTAGCTCTTTAAATAAAATTTTATATATTTATCACTGTGTAAAATTGTAAAAAAGTGCTTTGAAATTTGTATTCTTAGGGGTCTTTACCCCGGTTTGCCCCGGTTGATTTGACAGCTAATTTGCCGGGGCCGGGGCCGGGGCCCCGGTCGATCGCTAATCGTGATGAAGTTTAGATTAATTTTTTGGTTTTGCTCAGGCTTAGGCAAACCAAAAAAAGAGTTTAAAATTGATTAGTACTAAATAAAATAACCGTTTCTGCTTAGTTTAATTGTTTTTAAAAATTATTTTTCAGCGTACTTAAAAATTAGCGCTGAAAATTCTGCTTTTCTAATATTGCAAAAAATGAACAAGGCGCAAAATAGTACAATGCTATTGACAATGAAACTTTGCTTCGTATTTCGTATCGTTTGATGTAAACGGTCTTCCCAAATAAGATCACAAACAAAAATAAACGTACGTAGTCTTTTTAAATCGAAAATTAAAAAAACATACTCCTTATAATTATAATATTTCAATGAATTTTTTTTCCGGATTATTACGTTTTGTCTGTTTTATTAATCAAATCAATTATAAAAATGATATCAGTCATTTTTAGCGTAAAATAGTAGCACCAACGTCTTATTCGATAGGGTCCATTAAAGTTAAGTCGAGGTGTGGGGTAACTTTAAATTTGGGGCTTATCTCTATTTTTAATGGGGTCCCATTATGTTTGAGTTACACCTTGATTTTAATGGTACGAGATAAGCCAATTTTTAATGGGCGCCTAGAAATAATGGGACCCCTTAATGTTTTGAGTTACCGGCCCCAGTTTATTTTGAAAATAATTTGACTTAAAGTTTTAAAATCCCTTACAGTTTCAAACACACACGAAAAGACTATAATAACAGGGCTTTTCGTAAAAATAAAAAGGTTTATATTGAAGATGGATAAATGTAGTTGATAAACTTTTGTGTGATTTGAATTACCATAAAACATATGACGCGGAATAAAATTTGCTTTTTAAAAGTTTTTTTTTTGTATTTTTATGTGTGTTTTCTTTAATTTTACCATCTACTTTTTATACTTTAACTTTTATGTAGCGGTTTTCTTTTTTTATAAAAAAAAGTAAGCTAAAACAATTCAACCACTATACAGGTTTAACAAACAGCTAATTCCTAGATACACTGCTGATATAGTATTCGTAGAATTTTTTCTTTTTTTTAACGTATACAGGCTTAAATTTTGCTACAAATGGTTTCTAAGTCGTTGAGTCGAACTCAAAGTTAATTGCTTTTTTGAAGTAAGCATTAATTTTATGATTTTGTGGAAACACTGGATTGCCAATTTTGTCTTATTAGTTGTTTTATGTATTGTGTATTTTTTATGACTTTTTGAAAAAAGGTATACGGAACTATAAAACAATTAGAATTATTGTTACATTTAAAATTAAAGGACGATAGTCTAAACTACTAATCGAAAAATTTGGATGAAACTTTGCAGAAAGAAAGCTTACGTAACCCAAAGCATTAAATTTTAAACTGTTTTGATTCTGACAATTAAAAAAAAATCACACTATTTTTTAAGAAAGAAAGTAAGCAAGAGTGGATTTTTTTATTTAGTGTATATTGTATGTTTTGCAGTCATAGGGCAGATTCATTTAGTAATTTACTTTACATTTAATACAGAACTTAATAAAGCATAAAACATAAGCTTTCGGCTACCTAAACTTTGTTTCTACAATATATATTATTAAAACTAATCTGTTATATGACTAACTGCTAATTGGTGTCTTAACCCGTTCCCGTAATTGCCTTTTCCTCGGTTACAGCCGTGAAACCTTCGTGTGACCTATGTCATGCTTACGTCATACATAATTTTTTGAGCGAGTAGTGCCCAGTGAGGGAGCAAATTGAAATAGTTAAAGCGGTACTGTGGCAATATGTAGATTTTTGCCACAGATAGTGTATCCGTAGGATATTTCATGTTGCAAAAATTTGCATATTACTACCGTACAGCTTTATTCATTTTAATTTGCTGCTCACTGGGCACTATTCGCGCACAAACAATTATTTATGACGAAAGTAAAACCTAGTTCACGCGAAGAGCTTTCCCGCGATAAGGTTTACGTACGACATGTGTCATACGAAAATACAACCACCGTGAGACGAAGGTTTTACTTTTGTCGTACAAAAGTTGCACAGTTGTAACGAAGGAAAGGGCCTTCACGGGAACGGGTTAATTTTTTTTAGCATAGCCTTTTTGAAATAGTTTTTAGTAATTAGTTTTTTATATAATAAATAAAAATTTGTTGATTTGCATTTAAGCACACGAAAACATGAAATATAAAGATTATTATTAATTTTACTACAGAATTTAAATAAAGTGATTCTTCCTAAAAGTTTTTAACATTAAAGCATGAAATATCTACTTTAATCGTGAATGAACATTATATTTATTGACAGCATTTACATTGCTATAAACTTATAAAGTATAGTTGAGCGGAAGCTTCCAAGATTCGGAAATACAGCCAAACAAAGTTTACGAATGAAGACAAGCTAAGTTGAACACATAAAGTGGAAATGCTACGTCCGGCAGCTGGTCATTTCGAGTCCGGGGCGACTGTTTACAAATCCATACTTATCACTAATGTTTAACTCAGCTCGTGTAAAAAGTATCTGTTTTTTTAGATAAATAAATTATGCACGTAATTGCACTTTAACATAGTAGTCAGACGCAAACATTAATAACTGAGGATATAAAATTTTCAAAGCGTAAAAATTATTGCAGTTAATATAAAAATAGTAGTGATGAATTTTGCATTCATAATATTTTGGAGTTACAATTTTGACATGTTCACAGCAGATAAGGATTTATTGCCATTATTTGCTCTTTAAAGGTATAAAATGACAAGTTTAATTGCTAAATAAAATTATAAAAAGTTTTTGCTCAAAGCTTAATTTCCATTTTGATTTCGGATTTTCTCGCTGTTAGAGTGTTAAATTATATCAGAATTAAATTTCGATTTTCTCAACTTATGGAATGTTAAAGTTTTTATAGTGGGCCACCTAAAGAACTTGTTGTACGACTTAGTGTCCGGAAGAGTGGAAATGTGTTCAACCATTGGAAACAAATTTTAAAATGGCTATTCAAAAAGGTCCTAAATCTACCAAAAACTGAATATCTGCCAAAAGGGATGGAGTAACATTATTATTAATACAAATTTATCTAAATTAATTTGTCCGTGTGTTCTCATTGCTGAAAAAACGGTTTCAAAGTGCAAGATTTGGCTTTACCATCGTTTAGCAAAAACTCAAAAGCCACATATTTTCAAGCCAGTATAAAATTTAAACGATGTCCACTGCGATTATCACTTACAATCTATAAAAAAACAAAAGGTAAATTAAAATAGTAACATAAAATCTTTATAATAGCTTATATAATCTGTAATATAAAAAATCAACTATAGGCAAATAAAATCTAGCTGACCTCGATAATTTCAGAATTGAATCGACTATTTAACAATAAAACCATTCAAAATTTTCAACGAAAACGGTTTAATAATAAAGATCAAAACCCATATTTTAATAATTATTGTAGCAAAAGACGAAACAAAATTTCGAAAAAAGCCTTATATTAAATGGAATACTATAAAGCTACATAAGTCTAAAAACTAAATGCCGGAAAAGACTGAAACAAGTCTCTTTAAAACCTGTAAATTAATAACAGATTTTGTGAAATTTTCAGAAAAACAAAACCGAATAAAAACAATACGTGTAAAAGCTTTAGTTTGCGTTTTTTAACCATTAATAAAACTTAATTCACATAAATTTCTCTCAAAGTGAATTAACTTTTACATGAGTTAACCAGCTGTAAATACCACAGTATTAGTTAAGTCAAAACGATACAAAAAAAGTATAACGCAAGCGTCACAGTAACCATGAAAAATTTCTGTCAAAATAAGTTATCGCATTGCACATTAAATTTTGTAATTTATCATTATTTTCGTATAAAGCAAAAAATACCGCCATATTAACGGCTTTTTAAAATCAAATATCAAGTTCCGAATTATCAAGTCCGAAAAACATTGAAAAATTCAGATTTAATATAAGGCGACTTTTAATTTAACAAATACATTGACAGCTAATTTGTTTTATGTAATAAATAGAAACATTAAAGAAAAAGTCGCCTTATATTAAATCTGAATTTTTCAATGTTTTTCGGACTTAGAACTTGATATTTGATTTTAAAAAGCCGTTAATATGGCGATATTTTTTGCTTTATACGAAAATAATGATAAATTACAAAATTTAATGCGCAATGCGATAACTTATTTTGACAGAAATTTTTCATGGTTACTGTGACGCTTGCGTTATACTTTTTTTGTATCGTTTTGACGACGTGTGACTTAACTAATACTGTGGTATTTACAGCTGGTTAACTCATGTAAAAGTAAATCCACTTTGAGAGAAATTTATGTGAATTAAGTTTTATTAATGGTTAAAAAACGCAAACTAAAGCTTTTACACGTATTGTTTTTATTCGGTTTTGTTTTTCTGAAAATTTCACAAAATCTGTTATTAATTTACAGGTTTTAAAGAGACTTGTTTCAGTCTTTTCTGGCATTTAGTTTTTAGACTTATGTAGCTTTATACTATTTCATTTAATATAAGGCTTTTTTTTTCGAAACTTTGTTTCGTCTTTTGCTAGAATTTCCGCCTTTTAATGCATTGAATTCAATGTCATTTATTAAAGATATAAAACATTAAAAAATTTACTCATTTTAAAAGAAACGTCATGGTCTCTTCATGATATGAATACAATTATTTTCATATCCAAAACTTCAATGTAATTTTAAGCAGTATACTATACAAAAATTAAGTCTGGGTAACTCCGTAAAATTGTATGGAACCTGAAAGAACCATATAAAATAGTGTGTTTTTCTTCTGTTTAAATTTTTTTAGTTAGACCTGATTTAACCACTTTTTTGGAAATTAGCTTTATTTGGACTTTTGTTTTGTGCTTGATTTTTCTGGATTGATGGTTTATTTTTAAACAACAAAACCACACCATTGTAAATGGTTTTTCCAGGTTCCATACAATTTTAAGAGGTTACCCAGACCAGTCTTTTCTCGCATTAAATTTTTGGAGTGATTGTAGCTTCATAGTATTCCATATAAAAAAGACTTTTTTTCTGTTTCGATTTTGATAAATTTCCGTCTATTGAAACATTGTATCCCGCAGCGCTCACACGTCACCCAAAATTTATTTCTTTTTATTCTTTTAAACATTTTTATTGTTGCCATATGGCTGCTAATTAGTGCTATTTTTTCGCTTTTCCCGTTGAAAATTAGCACTTTTTATAAAAAGGTAAGGAATTATAATTTAAACCAAAAAAATAACCAAAAGAGAATGTGTATTACTGAATGAAGTTACTAATAAGGAAAAAATGTGCACAGAACTACACCACTACCTACGCAAACTAAAAAACTGGTCGTTTTTCACATGAACAGAGGTTTAACTACGGGCAATAGAGCATATACGAGAATAAAATTCAGGTGAGGCGGGAATTAAGCATCTACGTGCAAAAAATCAGCTCCAAAAATTTACCACAGGGAAAATTTTTGGGGGACCTCAAAAAAAACAAAAAAAGTTAAGCAAATTAAGCTTATTAGTATAAAATTCAGGTACGTTTAACAAAAGTTTTTAGGTTTTTAATATCAGAAAAATATGGGTAATATTTTATTTCTGTAAAATGTTTAAATTTTTAATTGGCTAAAAAAACTATTAAAGGTTTTGTTGATTTCGATAACGCTATCAACAACGGTTAACCGGAGCTGACTTAACCCATTTGCAATATAATGCTAAATTGCCCGCGCTCTACCTGAATTTTATTCTCGTATATGCTCTATTGCCCGTAGTTAAACCTCTGTTCATGTGAAAAACGACCAGTTTTTTTTTAAGTTACGCATTAGGTACTGGGGTACTTGTGTGACACTTTTTTCCTTACTGAATTACATATTAAGTAACTTCATTCAGTAATACACATTCTCTTGTGGTTATTTTTTTGGTTTAAATTATAATTCCTTACCTTTTTATAAAAATTACTAATTTTCAACGGGAAGAGCGAAAAAATATCCTTACCACTAATTAGCAGCCATATGGCAACAATAAAAATATTTAAAAAAATAAAATGAAATAAATCTTGGGTGACGTGTGAGCGCTGCGGGATACAATGTTTCAATAGACGGAAATTTATCAAAATCGAAACAGAAAAAAAGTCTTTTTTATATGGAATACTATGAAGCTACAATCACTCCAAAAATTTAATGCGAGAAAAGACTGGTCTGGGTAACCTCGTAAAATTGTATGGAACCTGGAAAAACCATTTACAATGGTGTGGTTTTGTTGTTTAAAAATAAACCATCAATCCAGAAAAATCAAGCACAAAACAAAAGTCCAAATAAAGCTAATTTCCAAAAAAGTGGTTAAATCAGGTCTAACTAAAAAAATTTAAACAGAAGAAAAACACACTATTTTATATGGTTCTTTCAGGTTCCATACAATTTTACGGAGTTACCCAGACTTAATTTTTGTATAGTATACTGCTTAAAATTACATTGAAGTTTTGGATATGAAAATAATTGTATTCATATCATGAGGAGACCATGACGTTTCTTTTAAAATGAGTAAATTTTTTAATGTTTTATATCTTTAATAAATGACATTGAATTCAATGCATTAAAAGGCGGAAATTCTAGCAAAAGACGAAACAAAGTTTCGAAAAAAAGCCTTATATTAAATGGAATAGTATAAAGCTACATAAGTCTAAAAACTAAATGCCAGAAAAGACTGAAACAAGTCTCTTTAAAACCTGTAAATTAATAACAGATTTTGTGAAATTTTCAGAAAAACAAAACCGAATAAAAACAATACGTGTAAAAGCTTTAGTTTGCGTTTTTTAACCATTAATAAAACTTAATTCACATAAATTTCTCTCAAAGTGGATTAACTTTTACATGAGTTAACCAGCTGTAAATACCACAGTATTAGTTAAGTCACACGTCGTCAAAACGATACAAAAAAAGTATAACGCAAGCGTCACAGTAACCATGAAAAATTTCTGTCAAAATAAGTTATCGCATTGCGCATTAAATTTTGTAATTTATCATTATTTTCGTATAAAGCAAAACATACCGCCATATTAACGGCTTTTTAAAATCAAATATCAAGTTCTAAGTCCGAAAAACATTGAAAAATTCAGATTTAATATAAGGCGACTTTTTCTTTAATGTTTCTATTTATTACATAAAACAAATTAGCTGTCAATGTATTTGTTAAATTAAAAGTCGCCTTATATTAAATCTGAATTTTTCAATGTTTTTCGGACTTAGAACTTGATATTTGATTTTAAAAAGCCGTTAATATGGCGGTATGTTTTGCTTTATACGAAAATAATGATAAATTACAAAATTTAATGCGCAATGCGATAACTTATTTTGACAGAAATTTTTCATGGTTACTGTGACGCTTGCGTTATACTTTTTTTTGTATCGTTTTGACGACGTGTGACTTAACTAATACTGTGGTATTTACAGCTGGTTAACTCATGTAAAAGTTAATCCACTTTGAGAGAAATTTATATGAATTAAGTTTTATTAATGGTTAAAAAACGCAAACTAAAGCTTTTACACGTATTGTTTTTATTCGGTTTTGTTTTTCTGAAAATTTCACAAAATCTGTTATTAATTTACAGGTTTTAAAAAGACTTGTTTCAGTCTTTTCTGGCATTTAGTTTTTAGACTTATGTAGCTTTATACTATTCCATTTAATATAAGGCTTTTTTTCGAAACTTTGTTTCGTCTTTTGCTAGAAAATTATTAAAATATGGGTTTTGATTATAAAAGTTTGAAAAAAAAAAAGAAAAAAAGAGAGAGATATAGTTGATTTTTTATATTACAGATTATATAAGCTATTATAAAGATTTTATGTTACTATTTTTAATTTACCTTTTTGTTTTTTTATAGATTGTAAGTGATAATCGCAGTGGACATCGTTTAAATTTTATACTGGCTTGAAAATATGTGGCTTTTGAGTTTTTGCTAAACGATGGTAAAGCCAAATCTTGCACTTTGAAACCGTTTTTTCAGCAATGAGAACACACGGACAAATTAATTTAGATAAATTTGTATTAATAATAATGTTACTCCATCCCTTTTTGGCAGATATTCAGTTTTTGGTAGATTTAGGACCTTTTTGAATAGCCATTTTAAAATTTGTTTCCAATGGTTGAACACATTTCCACTCTTCCGGACACTAAGTGAGCAAAGAACAAGTTCTTTAGGTGGCCCGCTATAAAAACTTTAACATTCCATAAGTTGAGAAAATCGAAATTTAATTATTATATAAATTAACACTCTAACATCTAGAAAATCGGAAATCAAAATGTAAATTAAGCTTTGAGCAAAAACTTTTTATAATTTTATTTAGCAATTAAACTTGTCATTTTATACCTTTAAAGAGCAAATAATGGCAATAAATCCTTATCTGCTGTGAACATGTCAAAATTGTAACTCCAAAATATTATGAATGCAAAATTCATCACTACTATTTTTATATTAACTGCAATAATTTTTACGCTTTGAAAATTTTATACCCTCAGTTATTAATGTTTGCGTCTGACTACTATGTTAAAGTGCAATTACGTGCATAATTTATTTATCTAAAAAAACAGATACTTTTTACACGAGCTGAGTTAAACATTAGTGATAAGTATGGATTTGTAAACAGTCGCCCCGGACTCGAAATGACCAGCTGCCGGACGTAGCATTTCCACTTTATGTGTTCAACTTAGCTTGTCTTCATTCGTAAACTTTGTTTGGCTGTATTTCCAAATCTTTGGAAGCTTCCGCTCAACTATACTTTATAAGTTTATAGCAATGTAAATGCTGTCAATAAATATAATGTTCATTCACGATTAAAGTAGATATTTTTTATTATGCTTTAATGTTAAAAACTTTTAGGAAGAATCACTTTATTTAAATTCTGTAGTAAAATTAATAATAATCTTTATATTTCATGTTTTCGTGTGCTTAAATGCAAAATCAACAAATTTTTATTTATTATATAAAAAACTAATTACTAAAAACTATTTCAAAAAGGCTATGCTAAAAAAAATTAACCCGTTCCCGTGAAGGCCCTTTCCTTCGTTACAACTGTGCAACTTTTGTACGACAAAAGTAAAACCTTCGTTTCACGGTGGCCGTATTTCCGTATGACCCATGTCGTACGTAAACCTTACCGCGGGAAAGCTCTTCGCGTGAACTAGGTTTTTCTTTTCCGTCATAAATAATTGTTTGTGCGCGAATAGTGCCCAGTGAGCGAGCAAATTAAAATGAATAAAGCTGTACGGTAGTAATATGCAAATTTTTGCAACATGAAATATCCTACGGATACACTATCTGTGGCAAAAATCTACATATTGCCACAGTACCGCTTTAACTATTTGAGAATTGCTCCCTCACTGGGCACTACTTGGCTACGAAAAATTATGTATGACGTAAGCATGACATAGGTCACACGAAGGTTTCACGGCTGTAAGCAAGAGAAAAGGCAATTACGGGAACGGGTTAAGACACCAATTAGCAGTTAGTCATATAACAAATTAGTTTTAATAATATATATTGTAGAAACAAAGTTTAGGTAGCCGAAAGCTTATGTTTTATGCTTTATTAAGTTCTGTATTAAATGTAAAGTAACCCACTAAATGAATCTGCCCTATGACTGCAAAACATACAATATACACTAAATAAAAAAATCCACTCTTGCTTACTTTCTTATTTAAAAAATAGTGTGATTTTTTTTTAATTGTCAGAATCAAAACGAGTTTAAAATTTAATGCTTTGGGTTACGTAAGCTTTCTTTACTGCAAAGTTTCATATAAAATTTTAGATTAGTAGTTGAGTCTATTTCGTCCTTTAATTTTAAATGTAACAATAATTCTAACTCCTTTATAGTTCCGTATACCTTTTTTCAAAAAGTCATAAAAAATACACAATACATAAAACAACTAATAAGACAAAATTGGCAATCCAGTGTTTCCACAAAATCATAAAATGAATGCTTACTTCAAAAAAAGCAATTAACTTTGAGTTCGACTCAACGACTTAGAAACCATTTGTAGCAAAATTTAAGCCTGTATACGTTAAAAAAAAGAAAAAATTCTACGAATACTATATCAGCAGTGTATCTAGGAATTAGCTGTTTGTTAAACCTGTATAGTGGTTGAATTGTTTTAGCTTACTTTTTTTTATAAAAAAAAGAAAACCGCTACATAAAAGTTAAAGTATAAAAAGTAAATGGTAAAATTAAAGAAAACACACATAAAAATACAAAAAAAAACTTTTAAAAAGCAAATTTTATTCCGCGTCATATGTTTTATGGTAATTCAAATCACACAAAAGTTTATCAACTACATTTATCCATCTTCAATATAAACCTTTTTATTTTTACGAAAAGCCCTGTTATTATAGTCTTTTCGTGTGTGTTTTTTGAAACTATTAAGGGATTTTAAAACTTTAAGTCAAATTATTTTCAAAATAAACTGGGGCCGGTAACTCAAAACATTAAGGATTCCCATCTTTTTTAGGCGCCCATTAAAAATTGGCTTA
>JASAMX010024967.1:0-31501 GCA_030248175.1 Microlaimidae sp. YZB2_3
CTAAAAACCTATTCCCAACTTTTAAATTGAGCATTTTCTGTAATTGAACCATTAAAAAACTGGAAACCAACCGCGCCAGCAGCGCCGTACCTACGAAGCGGCAAAAAACTAAGAATCCCCAAAAACTGCTTTTGCTTTTGTAATATTAAATAGTATTTAAAAAATTTTGAAAAGAAGGGGTCGAGATTTTGAACCAATAAATATTTGAAATATTTTAAACCGTAAAATATACAAGTCGCTCATTGTTTCTCAATTTTCCCCCTACATATGATTGGCGCTAGTAGTTATTGTACCCTCTCTTGTACAGTAAAAGACGCTTATTCAGAACTAGTGCTATAATACGTTCAGCAGTTTTTGCGCGGTGTTCCAAGAAAAAGATTCAAATCGCAAATACTTTGACAGTTACGCACTTTTCAACCAAACCGTATGCGAATTATTCCTTATGTGACTTTGGTCGATTGATCAATTAAACAAAGTCACGTTAGAAATAATTTGCATACGGTTAGGTTGAAAAGTGCGTTCGCAACTGTCGAAGCACCTTATAGATTTTTTTGTTGGAAACCTGCGCAAAAACTGCTGAACGTACTATTACTGAAATAAACATCCATGCTTATGCAAATTACTTCTTACGTGACTTTGGTCGATTGCTAGAGGCGGTTTCTCGTTAGAAAGACAAGGTCGACATATTTTTTTTCAAAAAAATTGCTGTCGCAAATAAAACTAAAAAAAGATTTTAAGGCGGAATTGTCACGATATTATTATGCCCCAGTATATTTTAATAAGGCTGTGTAGAATTTTAGCAAGCTATTTATGGAGTTTATCTCATAAAATATTCACGCCTTTAGGCACCTTGCACTGGAACTCGGTTTATACATGAAATAAGCAATAAACATAGCGAGTCACCATAATGGAAATTACAGCATCTCCTACTTATCTTTTGTAGTATGCAGATCAACCCTTAAAAGCGCGCAAAATTTTGATCGATTGATCTGCATACTACGAAAGATAAGTAGGAGATACCGTAATTATACATTATGCGGTGACTCCCTATGTTTATTGCATACTTTATGTATAAACCGAGTTTCAGTGCAAGGTGCCTTTACATGATGGCCAAAAAGCTTTTGAATTTGAACGAAAGTTCTTCGGTGTATTTGATCTTTACTGAATTATGACTCTCTGAAATCACTTTTAGACAATGAAAAAAAGATCTCCATTATACGCGGCGTTCAACCTTTTTTAGCCCCTCCCAATTTGATTCCAACGGAGCAAAACATGTAACCACAAGTCACTAATGGTACCCACCATTTGAGGGTCCTTAAAAGTGTTTACGTGCTAGTAGTAAAACCGTCAACGAATAAACTGAATTAAGACTTTGATTTTGTTATATTATATTTTAATTCTATGCTATAGATAAAAAGTTATATAGGTGGGTTATACATGAATAGTAGGCAAATGCTACATTGCAGTTTGTTCATTACGCTTAATATTTGATATTACATGTAGGTCTCCACAGATTTGGGTAATTTTAAGCTTAAATTTTTGCGCAACTATTTGAGTCGAAAATTGGGTTCAAAGTCTTTAAAGCCGTAGGCAGAGAATTTAGACCCGCTAAAAAAATTAGAAAACTTAGAGCCGCTAAAAACAAAATTTAATGCGAAAAGTAAAAATTGATTTGGCTTTAGGTTTAGGCTTAGGCTTAGTTATAACTTTCAGCAGTTTTAACCTTAAAGGCTGCGAGTTCTGGTTCCGAATTTTCTTGTCTCCAACAATTATAAAATGAAAAAAATGAGACTTTAGCGCTCCAAATAGGAAACTTAAAGACGCGTTTTTGTATTAAAGTCTCTACAAAAAGAAGGATTTAGGGTCGATGGAGCCTTGGGAACTTGGAGCTGGAACTTGGAGCCGAAAATAGGGAACTTGGAGCCGTAAGTGGGGAACTTGGAGCCTCAAGATGGGAACTTGGAGCCGAAAATAAAAATCGCTAAAAAGTTTACCTAAGCCTAAGCGAAACCTAAATTTAACCCCAAAAAAATTTTTTAAAGGCTCCAAGTTCACATTGCTCATGGCTCCAAGTTCCCAAAAATTTCTCATGGCTCCAAGTTCCCTGCTTGTGGCTCTAAAGACAAGTTCCCTGCTTGTGGCTCTAAAGACCCCGTACCAAAAAGAAGTGGCCTATAGAAAAAACTTAAGTGAGCATATCTTGGAAACGGTTTAATAGACTTATATGAAAGCTTTATTAATTTATAAAACTTAACGTAAACTTTCAATCATTATAGTTAATCGTCTAAATTTAATTTGTGTTGGTGAAATATTGTCGTTACTACAGCAAAATGAGCCACAATCATTATAAAAAAAAAGAGTGAATGTGACTCATTCTGGACTTAATGGGTCCTGTTTTAAATATAAAATGAGTCACAGTCACATATATTTTCAACGAATTGTGGCTTATTTGTTGTAGTAATCCGCTCAAAAAAACTTTTTAGTCCAAAACATTTCTATACAAACCTTAGTTGAAACTTAAAGTTAAACCTAAGACAAAATCAATGTAATAAATTGTCCTCTGAATTCATATTTTTGCTACTTTTAGTTTCTAAATTTTTGCGGCAGCTCCAAGTTTTTTTACGATTCCAGATACATTGTAGTGTACCTTTGTGCAAAACACAATTTTTTTTTTGAAATCAGTAGCTTTAACCTGAAGAAACCAGTAAGCACCTAATTTTACAATCTTATATACATAATTATTTTCAAATGCTGAGATATACTAAAAATCTTATAAGACTATAAACTTTCAACAACGATTTCTGTAAAAGCAGATATAGTTCCATGAACTTTTTTTTCTAAAAAGCATTTTTACGAGGTAAGACGAAAACCTGAGCAATCTAAATTTATTATAAAGATATAAAACATAAATGTGTCCAGATAAAAATACAATTATATGGATACATCATTTTATAAAAATACAGTTTCTGGACAAAGAAGGAACTTAAAAGCTACTAGAAAATTCTTGCTTTTTCACGTAAACAACCACTCAAGCGTTAAAAAAGGCAATTAGTTGACATTCCATAATATTGATGTTTATGTCTGCGGCAACCGGTTACTATATCTTTCAATTTGCGGTTATTTATCGGTAGAAGTCCAAAAATATTTTCTTTATTTTCCTTCGACAATCGAGTTATCAGTTGGGAATAGTAATGATATATAGATATCTTATAGTCTATATAAAAATATGTGCAGGCCAAAAATTTTAGTGATTATATTTCTGGAACGGAACAGTGGATTTAATGGTAATTTATATCGGCGTGTCTTACATTAACTCCCAGCTGCAAACTATATAAAGATGTATATGTAAACTTCAGGGCTCCGAGCTCCGCAGAGGAGCTTCGCCTACGGAGCTTCGTATAGCAACCCCCGGAACAACTTCGCCTATCCGAGCTCCGGAGCAACCCCTCGAACAACTTTCGGAGCTCTTATTTTCGTAGTATTTTTATAAATAATTAAAGAGTAAAAATATGTTGTCTAAAAATTGACAATTAACTTTTTTTAAAAGTTATTAAAAACAATAAAAATAGTATTGAAAATTCAATTAAAATAATTTAGAAAATGTTTCAACTTTTAATAAACTTTAAATCACTCATCTAAAAAACGCACATCCGCTTTAAACTGCCGGAGCTCCGGGGCATGTTATTATAGGTAAGATCACTAATTTTATTGTTACACCCCATCGGCGAAATATAATCAATCAAATTTTTTCACCGTTGCACACATTTTTGATAAAAACTTAGCTAGCTCTTTATATTTTATTGGAGTCATAACTTTTTATTGGCGACACAAAAACCGACGATATTTTGCGGGTAAAAATATTTTTTCCCGCAATAATTGGCGAAACGAATAACGCGAATAGCCAGCGCATCCAATCGCAAGGAGGCATTCAAGCGCAGGGAGAGCCAAGCGTCCTCGTCCTACTTCAGAAATCAAAGCGGGGCGGAAGAAAGTTCCTCGGCCCAGTCTGCCGCCATTAGACATTCTTTCTCTACCGGGGAATTGAGACGACAGTCGCAAATGAACAAAAGGCTATCAACTAGGTAAATAGTTAAATTATGAAATAATTTTCAATATTTTTTTTATATTAATAGTTTTTCAAGAAGCAGCACTCCTTTTAAATAATCTATTATATTTCACAAAACTTTTCGGGCAAGTCTGCCGCCATTAGACATTATTTATCTACTAGGGAATTGAGACGACAGTCGCAAATGAACAAAAAGCTATCAACTTTGAAAAGCTTAAAGTACGAGATGAAAGCTTAAAGTGATTAAATTTTTGAGAAAAATCAAAATGAACATCTTTTTGTTAGACGACGTACTCTCAACAAAGGTATTTTGGAAGTTATATTTTTTAGTGTTTCGCAGTTCCGGTTCCGGGTTCCAGATGTTCGGGGCAAAAATTCAAATTCCGGTTCGAGTTCCTGTTCCGGATTTTTGCAAAATCTTAATTCCGGTTCTGATTCCGGTTCCGGTGTTCCGGTGGTTTCGCAATTTTATAGGCAGTTCCGGCTCCGAGTTCCGGAAGATCCGGGCAAAATTTGGAATTCCGGTTCCGGTTCCTGTTCCGGATTTTTGGAAAATTTCAGTTCCGGTTCCGGTTCCAGTTACGGTGTTCCGGGGATTCCGCAGTTCCGCCCATCACTGATATTTTTTGTTTTTAATTTGGCTTAAATTTATTGATAAAATATATTAGTCACTGAAGAGCCAAAATATTATATTTTTCAAAAAAAAATTAATTTGGAGCACTGTATGACAACAACAACGCATTTTGAGAAAAACCTCAGGATTCTGTAATATGAAAGTTTTATTTTCTTTCATGTGGCTAGACGTCTACATAATGGACAGGTTCGATTTTGAATTTTATATAAAACCCAAAAATGCATTTTGATTATATGTCAACCGTATGGCTGACATGGGCTACTTGTGTTGAAAATTATCATATTAGCATTTATGAGTTTTTTGGAAAAATGTTTTTTGAACTTACTCAGACGATTTACAAGACAGGAACAAACGTACTGAATTTAATATAAACTAAGTTTTCAACATTTGAGTGATAATATAGATTATTACCTACTGCTTATTTTTAGAGTTTTTAATGAGTATAAAATTTAAACAGTTAATTAAAACAGTTGGTAAAACATTAATTAACGCGGTTTGTTTAAAATTCTTGTATCTTTTAAAAAAATCAATCGACCATAAGCATTTTATTTTTTCTTGTGGAAATATTTTTACTTCTTTAAATTGTGATAGATTCGCCAATATTAGCATTAAGGCAACATTTATGAACAAATGCCGCGTGAGTTAGCGGTTAAATATATTAAAACCGCAGTACAACATCCTGAGCAATCAAAACAAAGGGTATTACCAAAAATATATAATATACCGAAAAATGTGCAACTCCTATATAAAAAAATAAATAAAAGTATGCCATAATAAATGAGCCTCTCCATTTAAATAGTACCCTCCATTATAACGGCATAGTAGCCATTTTAATTTACAGAATTACAATGGAGAGGAAGCCATTATATTTATTTATTGTCGGACAGTATTAGACTGAAACGAAAAAACTCGTGCGGACCGGACAGTATTACACTTGTAATTATATATAAAGTAAAATTAAATCAATAAATGTCTATTATAATGGCTTCCTCTCCATTGTAATTCCCCAAATTAAAATGGCTACTATGCGATTATAATGGAGGGTACCATTTAAATGGAGAGGCTCATTATAATGGCATACTTTTACTCATTTTTTTATATAGGAGTTGCACATTTTTTGGTATATTATATATTTTTGGTTACTATGTCACATTATGCCATATGTGTGTTCAGACGTTTTCCTCCTTTGTGTATGTAAACCCAAGGTACAAGGTACAAGCATTAATAAAAACATATTTTCTCTTTTTTTTTGTTTTTGTGTTTATGATGCAATGGACCCCGTTTATTCCGTGATTTCAAAAAGGTTCAATTCGTTTGAAAAACTATCGAGTGTATAGCGAAAACAAATGTGTTAAAGTTGCGAGAACATATTCATTTTATAACGTAGCGCAAAGTTATACAAATGCATAAATTCACTGAATAAATAAGAGAGCACGCCAAAGTTAAATTGGTGGGTCACTGGTTTAATTTTTGTTTAATAAATTTATTGTTTAAATTTTTAAGCGCTTGACAATTTTCGCTTTTACATTGGGTTGTCACAATAACAACAATTGTAAAGAACGAATGTATGTACATTGGAACAAATGTATGTACATTTTGTACTATGTATGTACATTAGATAGATACATATAACATCAATTTAGTTGTTATAAATATGGGTTTTTTGATGTTAAATAATATTTATGTTTTGTGATCAGCATTCACAAAACTCCTACTGTGCTTTTTTAGTTCTAAAAACCTCTATTAATGTTTTTGTAATAAAGATAATTTCGAGGGTAAGCACAGTAGTTTTTAATTAAAAAATATCAGAACTCTAAGGTACTAAAACCTAACTTACTAAAATATTGGTTTTATAAAAACACACGTACAATACTTTTTTTCTAGCAATATCATCATTACAGTAGTCAACTTAAATTATTATTACAAAATATTGTAAAAAAAATAAAGAAAATTAACGCTTATCTAATCATTTATATGCAATTTATCTATCATATCATGTGCTTTGTTTTATTGATTTTTTAACGAAGATCTAAAGAATACAGGCGGTAATAATAGAATATAAAAAATTGAGCCCATGACGTTATTAAATGGTTATTATAACCTAAAAAGGACAGAAATACATAGTAGCGACAGTTTTTTGGTTCTAAAAGATTGACCGTATTCATTTATTTTAAATTTAAAAAGAAGACCTTTAAAAATACTTGTTTCGCCCCTTGTTTGGACATGCTGGACAAATGAGGGGAAGTTGGGGGTTTTGTTTATAGCTAAAGCGGGCCGGCGATGGATATTCCATATTGCCGCCTACCACCCTTCAGCAAACGCTTCGCGTCATATTTTTACAAAATGTATATTTTTATAGTTAATAGTAAATTTTTAATTAATAGTCTTAATAGTAATTATTTTAAAAAAGTACTTTATTACCTAGTTTTGCGGCGATTCCATAATTTTTTTTGAAATTTTGATACCAAAGTTATTGAAGTGTTGACTTATGTGTTTTTTTTTATTTTTCTTATTTTTGAGAGGTTGTAAAAGTAGCAAAATTTTTATGGCAATACTTTGAAATTGTACGATTCCACCTGGAAATCGAGTTATTCGAAAACGTTGGTAATAGTTGTGAAGCTATAATCACTGCTAAAGTCCATCGAAGTGGTGAAAGCAGAGTCCAAAACAAAGTTTCGGTTTTGTGGTTATTAATCAAAATTGTTTTTTCCCGTATCAATAAATTACATTAAAAAATCCTTTTGTTTTCATAATAGTAAAGTATTTTTGAAAATAGAAACCAAGTATGCAGTATTATTCTACATTCTCACATGACTCCATCTGGAACTTGACTTATTCCCCAATTTTAAATATAGCTGTTACATTATTTTTTAAGTTAAGCCCAATCCAACACAATGTAAAGGCTGGTTCATACTTATGACAAAACGTCCTTTGGACTAAGTCCAAAAGACAAATACAGCGTCAAAACGTCCTTTGGATTATTCCCTCTGGACTTTGTCCAAAAGACAACGTATTCATACTTTTTTGTCCTTTGGACATTTTTCCTTTGGACTTTGTCTTTTGAACTTTGTCCAAAGGACAAATTTTAAGCAGCATTCATATTTCGTCCAAAGGAAAAAACCAAAGGACGTTTTGGCTTTTCTAATACTGTTCTTTGGACTTTGTTCAAAGGACGTTTTGTCATAAGTATAAACCAGCCTTAATGCTTCTTAATAGTAAAAAAGTGGAACAGAGGCGGAACAGTTTTGCATTCCCACATGACCCCGCCTGGTTTCTTATTTAACCTAAAATTTAAAAAGTAAAAGCTATAATGGTTCCACTTCCAAAATTTGGTCCATCAGAATGGTGGAAGCTCAGTCCAACAGTTTTTTTGAAATTTTTTTAACACTTTCTTTAAATGGCAACTAAACTATCATACTATAATATCAGTCGGACATTTTTTATGCTTAAAGAAGATTTGTTTTCTATTATTTAACTTCAATGTTCCAAAAATTACGAATGAAATTTTTCATTCTTTTTTTGGTATTTATTTTAAAATGTTAAGAAAAACCTAAAATTATTACAGCCACACCCTTTTATTAGTTCTATCTTTGAAAGGCAATTAAACTATTATACATTAATATCAGTCGGACATTTTTTATGTTTAGAGAACATTTTTTTGTATTATTTAACTTCAATGTTCCAAAAATTACGAATGAAATTTTTTATTCTTTTTTTGGTATTTTTTTTAAAATGTTAAAA
This sequence comes from Microlaimidae sp. YZB2_3, assembly GCA_030248175.1. Lineage (NCBI taxonomy): Eukaryota > Metazoa > Nematoda > Chromadorea > Desmodorida > Microlaimidae > Microlaimidae sp. YZB2_3. Next base: position 8,442 of record JASAMX010024967.1, read on the forward strand.
AAAACCTAAAATTATTACAGCCAGACCTTTTATTAATTCTTTATTTAAATGGGAATTAAACTATTATTTATGAATATCAGTCGGACATTTTTTATACTTAGAGAACATTTTTTTTCTATTATTTAACTTCAATGTTCCAAAAATTACGAATGAAATTTTTCAACGCTTTTTTGGTTTTATTTTAAAATGTTAAGAAAAACCTAAAGTTATTAAAGCCAGACCTTTTATCAGTTCTATTTTTGAATGGCAATTAAACTATCATACATTAATATCAGTCGGACATTTTTTATGCTTAGAGAACATTTTTTTTTTTGTATTATTTAACTTCAATGTTCCAAAAATACGACTGAAATTTTTCAACCCTTTTTTGGTATTTATTTTAAAATATTGAGAAAAACCTAAAGTTATTAAAGCCAGACCTTTTATTAGTTCTATCTTTAAATGGCAATTAAACTATTATACATTAATATCAGTCGGACATTTTTTATGCTTAGAGAACATTTTTTTTTGTATTATTTAACTTCAATGTTCCAAAAATTACGAATGAAATTTTTTAACCCTTTTTTGGTATTTATTTTATAATGTTGTTAAAAATCTAAAGTTATTAATATTCAACAACCAGACCTTTTATTAGTTCTATCTTTGATCAAAAGTTAAAAAAACCATAATTATATTTGGAGCTTCTAATTTTAGACTCAATATCTAACTTTGTTGATTTCGTACCAAAGTGCTGTAGTTTTTTGATAACTCAGAAAATCTTAGTAATTCTCTAGTTATTCTATATTCGGCTTGTTTCTTGTTTTCATTTTTGTCCATTTTTATGATTTTGAATCATTGATTACAACCTGAAATTGTCTTTTAACTATTAATGATTTAATACATCTTTAAAATTTTTCGACGACTTAATTTTTTTTATTTGCATAAAACTTTTATGTGAAACAGGATCAATTTTTTTGAAAATTCTAAATAAATAAAATCAATATTTTTCCTAGTATTAAAAATTGCGGCCTAGATTATACATAAGATTAGATTAGATTATGTATTAATAATGATTTTAAACTTTCAGTTTTAAAATTTCTATTTCGGTTTCAAGTTTTTACTCAAAAATATTTCATTCCCGAAATCCAAAAACCTAACTGGTCAAATTTTTTAAAACAATTAAAATTTAAGTTCTATTAATAATAAGAATCAGTTATATACTCTATTTTTAAAAGTGATTTTTGTTGCAACACTCTATTTCAAAAACATGTTTAAAACAAAATTAACATTTTATTAACAAACGTAATTACGTAAATATTACAGCCCCCAGTAAATTAAGCCAAAGTCATTAAAAATGCATGCTAAAAAACATGTTTTCATTATGTATTTTTTCTTCTTAGGTGCGCAAAGACGCAAAATTATTGTTACATAAATCATAAAAAATTTTCATTAAAAAATATTGTGAAAACACTGAACTTTACCTTCCTAGCCGGGAAGGGGAGAGTTATGGGGGTTGTAACCCCCCTTTTTGGTCTGGCGGAGGTAAAAATTTTGGGGTCTTACAAAAACAATTTTAAAAGATTTTCTCGCGCTTCGCTCCGCTCAGCGCTCGACATTTATATACCTTTTTACAACTTTTAAGTGATGTTTCTAATGAATTTCAAAGACAATTTTTGAAAACTTTTTCGTGCTGTCGCACGATTTTTAATGTTATACCTTTTTAAACCTAAAATTTTTCAAGTTTAACTTAAAAAAACAATGCAAATAACAGCAAAAAGAATCACTTAGCGCGAAGCGCAAAAAATTTTACCCTTTTTTAATGTCTTTTTTACGGTATTTTGAAAATTTGGAGCACAACCCCCACCCTTTCGAAAAATTTGTATGGAATGCATCCCCCTTTCCGAAATCCTAGCTACGCCCCTGCTTCCTGCCTAACCTGACAAATAATAATGAACAAAAAGTCAAAATTATAAATGTTTCTAGGAGCTCCGAGTTCCTGGAACCCCCCAGCTACATATGAAGCTTCTCTTGCTAAAACCCTTAAATATAATTAAAAAGACAATTTTTCTGGGGCCAATTATATTTTTCATAATTTTTTACGGCGTTTTAGAATTAATTATAACCATATTTTGAATTTTTTTACTTTGAACGAACTAAACTAAATATGAACTAGGCTTTAAAGTTTTTGGTGAAAAACTCGTTAAATTGCAAACAAAAAATGCCTTGAAATAAAATAAGCAATCAAAAAGTTTTTTTTAATTTTTTTTAAATTTAAAATAATTTTTTTAAAACAAATTGCGGGTTACGAGTTTAAATTTTTTTTACTATATTACGTTAGTTATTAAAAAATATTTCACTTAAAATTAGCGATAGATTCGTTGGAAGATTGCTGAGTAATCAAAAAACGGGAAGGGCAAATGTTATTCTTGACGCCTACGGTCGTTACCTAATATTTTTCTCTGGACTTCTAAGTGCATGCGTGGATTTAAATAAAACGTGCATGTGGGCTGTTATAAAGGTTATATTTAGACCATTAGTTTATTCATATAAAACTAGTTGAAATTATACAGCCACAGGTTGTTCCATTTTTCTTTGATAGTAAACTTTCTAGACGGAACATAAAAAGCAGACACTTATTATATATTGTGCTCTGTCTTTTAAAATCCACATCAGCATATTATTTTTATCCCACGATTAAGTAATCACCAGAACTGCCACATAAGTTTATAAGGCGACTATGAAACGCGCTACAACAGCTTATATGAACAGCCTGTGATTTTAAGTTGAAGCAGTTAAAGCTGAAAACAAAAATATTATTAACTTATACATAACCGCTATCTCAATTTGTACAAACAAATTCGAACTCAATGCTTGCCAGTGATTTCAACACAACAGTTAATGAAGCAAGCAAAAAAAAGGCCACAGTGCTGCGCAGTGGCTTTGCAAAACGGATTAAAATAAATCAGGTAAAGTGGCATCGTAGAGCTTCTTGTCCCCAGCAGATTCCAATTGAGTATATCTATTAAGTTATTTTAGCTGAATTTTAAAAAAACTTTTTACCGTTCTTTTAATAAGTTTAAAAAACTTAATTTGAACTTTTTCAAAAATTTTGCTTGAGACTCCTTCTAAATTATTTAGAAACTTAGGCACAAAAATAAAGCGGAACTCCGGAGATCCAAAAACAACGAGTTCTTGAGAGCTTCAAAAACTGAAACGGGAACACTCACTATTTAAAACAATTATTATTGGTCATATGTGGCTTTTTTATTTTGCTACTAATTTAAAATCGTCGCAGTGTATTTGATTTTGATATCAATATGGATTTATTTGTAAATGCAGATTTATTAAATTGCCGACTGTTTTAGATCAAAACATACCTTGTTCTTATTTTCATGTTCTTGCAACATTCAGTGTGTCGAAAAAAATTAATGATTTTTCCTTTTTGCATCGAACACTTATACTTCTTATTATATTTTTTTACAGAATAGAAGTGAATTAAATTAGCAAAAAGCACGGAATATAATAAATAATTCATCTGGGTCGTTAGTAAAACTGTCATGCTGTGACCTTTTGAGTTAAAATAATTGCTAACCAGTCTAGTGTAGAAACTCGCCTTGAAAGAGAAAAAACTCTAGAAAAAATACTTTTAAAAATCATTTTATACTATGTTTTTAACAATTAAAAGGCATAAAACAGTTCTTAAACTTTTTTATGAAATATGTAGAACAATAAATTTTTTATTCAGTTTTTACCACAAGTTTTGAGGGTTTTTTATATACTTGTTACATTTCTATCAAATAGCAATAAAATAATTGAAATTATAAATGGATGTTAAGCATAAAAAATCCTATTGTGTGTATGCGCTAAGTTTTGAATTTGATACATTTATGACGAATATTTAACCAATATGGGTTATTTAACCAATATAGTTTTGCAAATAATGAAGTCGTTAAATGTTTATTCTGTTTTTTGTATACAATTGATTTTAGGTAATATCATTTACAAATCAAATCCATTATTAATGATCAAGCGATTATTAATTATTAATGATCATTTTTTTTGCATCAAGCGGTCCGCATTCGCACATTATCCTTTATCTTATATACTTTTTATAGTATTAAAGTATCATAACCAGAAACCCAAGAGGTTTTCGGTGATTTATTTAGAAAAAATTTGCTATTTCACTAGGGTTTCTTGGAGATTTCATAGTAGTTGATTTATTAGGTGAGGATGGAGAAGAAATTTGAACCGTGAAGATAGTGAAGTTTTCCCTTAGGTAAATTAGATTTTGATTGCATTACTTTTTAATTGCAGGATTGAGTTTTGTTTGTATTGGTTAAGCTGCTGACAATATACGGACATTAGCTGGACCAAGAATGTTCTTGATTTTTCAGTTATTGTTGTTTGCATGTTGTGTTTCTGTTTGTTAGCTCTTTATCACTATCTCACGTTTTCCTGTTAATAGAGCGTTTAATTAAAGCTGCATGCTTTTCTTAAAATTATTTTATAAAATTGGTGTAGATATTTGTTGAGATAAGTTTTTTTCTTGAAAGAATCGGATAAAAAACTTTAAGCTATTGGTTTTTATTGGGCTGTATTTGATTGAAGGCTTTTTAGGATCATTACTATTGGTTTTTTTGAAGTTGAGTGGAGGTAGTTTTGTTAAATGTTTGATTGAGTTATATAGTTTTAGTTTCTTGAAATAGATTGAAATAGATTTATTCAAAAGGTACTACACGAAATAAATATTGAACACTTACATTAAATATAATAAAAATAAAAATAATATAAATCAAAAAATAGAGTGATAAAAGAGAGAGAAGCACGGGGTACAAAGACGTTTGAAATCATAACTTTAAAGGCTGGTTCATATTTATGACAAAACGTCCTTTGGACAAAGTCCAAAGGACTTTTGTCTTTTGGACTTTGTTCAAAGGACGTTTTGTCATTAAGTATGAACCAGCCTTAACGTGTAAACAAAAGATATTTGGTAAAGAAAGAATTATTAAGCTTATTAAGGTTCTCGCGAAATATCTTTATAGATTTGTATTTTTTGTTATTCATTATCAAGATCATTCCAAACATCAATAATTCTGTTTGAGAAAAAATACTTGCGTAAACCGGTATTAAATGTTTACCGTTTTAGTAGCTTAAAACCTCTGTTTCTAGTGCGAAATGAACTTTCAAAAATAAAAAAAGGCGTCAGATGGAACGTCAGAAAAATTTCTTATAATTTTAAAAGCACATACAAGATCATTTATTAATCTACGTTTTTCAAGCGTATCAATTTTCAAAGATTCGAGCCTATCAAAATAATTATTAAAAGATATGCCACAACGTTTACAAAGGCGCTTTGTGAATGTTTTCTGAAGTTTGTCGACAATAATTTTATCATTATGCAATAATGGTTTCCACACCGATGTTTCATACTCTAATAAGGGACGTATAATTATATTTTTGATATAAGTAACAAACGCTTTCAGCAGTAAATTAACATTTTTAGTTTTAAATGTGCGAAATAATAACGAGAGTTTGGTGGCTGCTTTGTGTGTTATGCTTTTACAGTGTAGCGTAAATTTTAATTCATTTGTAATATTTATGCCAAGATCTTTAACTTCATTTACGCGATTAATATGTTTATTACCAAAGTAATAGTCATTTTTATATTTGGTTTCAAAAGAAATAATGGAGCACTTTTTGAAACAAAAGAAATAATGGAGCACTTTTCAAAAGCGATTTTGAGCTGCCAATTATCCGACCAAGTACAAAAATTATTGAGATTGCTGAAGACACAAAGAATTTTGAGTGCCAAAGGAACAGTAAATTTTGGTGTCGTCCGCGAACATTTTTGTTTTGCAACTGGAAAGAAGGCATTCAGGGAGGTCATTTATAAACAACAAAAAAAGTACAGATTATTTACAAATTGAAACTGCAGTGCAGTGTGATTTAAAACCGATTAATTTATTATTATTCAGTAAGGCAACTCACATGCTAAATTAAAAACTGGATGTATACTGTAAAAATGATTAAAATGGATATTTGATATACACTAAAAATAGAATTGTGGACAAAGAAAGACAGTAGGGCAACCGTTAGTCAGTCAGAAAACAGAAAAATTTAACGTATTTGAGGAAACGAACTTAAAGACGAGGGAACTTCATGCGCAAAAGAAATAAGAGCCAAAATAATTCGGAGCCCAAAAAAACTTGAAACCGAAGGAACTTGGAGGCGAAGGATTTTGGAACTGAGAGAATTTAATGCCAAAATTAGAAAGTTTAAACCTGAGCCTAGATTATTTTCATTTTTAAAGTTCCAAGAATCCATTTTTGTGGCTTAATGTTCTAATAATTTTGCGACGAACTTAGTTCCTAACTAGCCTTAACCTTATGTATATCCTATTGTGACTTAATTTAACGCCAATAAATACATAATAGTATAAAATACGATTGTATTCATCTGCGCTAAAACTCATTGTAATTTCTGAAAGCTGAGGGAAATCACAACAAAAATTTGATAAATAGTACGTTTAGTATTTTCTGCGCAGTTTTCCAACCAAAGATTTCAGAGAAGCAAAACTTGCGAACGCACTTTTCAAAAATTGCGAACGCACTTTTCGAAAGTTGCGAACGCACTTTTCAAAAGTTGCGAACGCACTTTTCAAAAGTTGCGAACGCACTTTTCAAAAGTTGCGAACGCACTTTTCAAAAGTTGCGAACGCACTTTTCAAAAGTTGCGAGCGCATTTTTCAAAAATTGCGAACGCACTTTTCGAAAGTTGCGAACGCACTTTTCAAAAGTTGCGAACGCACTTTTCAAAAGTTGCGAACGCACTTTTCAAAAGTTGCGAACGCACTTTTCAAAAGTTGCGAACGCACTTTTCAAAAATTGCGAACACACTTTTCGAAAGTTGCGAACGCACTTTTCAAAAGTTGCGAACGCACTTTTCAAAAGTTGCGAACGCACTTTTCAAAAGTTGCGAACGCACTTTTCAAAAGTTGCGAACGCACTTTTCAAAAGTTGCGAACGCACTTTTCAAAAATTGCGAACGCACTTTTCAAAAGTTGCGGACACAATTTTCAAACCCCAATCTTATGTGAGATTCATGCATTAAAAGATGTGTTCAAATTTGTTTTAAATTTTTTTAAAATTATTATTTTATAATGAAAATTTTTGAAATGTGAAAAGTTACATTAAACAAAATTTTCTGCTTAAAATTAGTAATTAATAAATTATCCGCTGTTGTATGTATTCCTAAAGCTGGAGTATGGATTTTTTAAATTACCTACAGGGGTTGAAAAATAAGTCGACCTATTCAATTAGTAAAACATACGTGTCTATGTAATATAAATCATTATGTTGAAATAATTCACTTCCTCAGGTTGGCGGCGTTGTTGTTTCTTGTCTTTTGTTTTATATTTAGAAGGTAACGGCAAAATAACAGTTTATGACTTTAAAAATTTAATATAAAACTTCCATTTTTAAAATGCAAATAGCAGCTGTACAAAGATTTTACTACGAATATACGTAAGTTTTGTTAGTTTATCGTGAAAATGTTACAATATTTATATAAATGAAAATTAGAAAAATCAAAAAAGACAGCAACTAATTAAATAAAAGGATTTTTTTGAAAAAAATTTTATATTTGAGTAATTAAAATTAATCAAAAGTAAATATTTTGAGGTTTCAGCTGATTAATTAATACTCGGCAGCTAATAATACTTTAAATTTCAAAAATGACTTATGGTCATAGGTGTTTTTTTTGGGGGGGACCCAAGGGTCCACACCCCTAGGCCTAGAGCCAAAATTTCGGACCCCCTATAAGAAATCCAGGGGCCCCCTCCCCTCCCAAAGCTCGAGAGCGGTACGGCCAGATCCCTCCCCCTAGCGAGGCTGATCCCCCATCCTTCTCTCGACCAATTTACAAGTATATGTTTTTATTTACTGTCAAAAACACGGTTTTTTAGTAAACAACATTTTTTAGGTCTAAAAAGGCTGTTTTAATATATAAAATTTAATATTAGACCGAAAACACATAAATTAATAATTTTAAAGAAAATTGTTAAAAAATCGGACCTTCTGGACCCCCCTAAATTTGAAATCTCGCACCGCGGTCGACCCCCCTAAAAAGTCAGGGGGGTCCGGACCCCCCTAAACCCCCCCTCCCCCTTAAAACATTTTGGCCTTCCACCCAGAGGTGGACCCCCCTCCCAGCGGACCTGACCAAAAACACCTATGGTTAAATTATATCTGGCTGACCTACTAAATTTGTAATGGGGACATGGGAAGACCAATTAAAATTGTGCGTTTTTTTTAAAACGAACCGTAAAGTATTTAAACGAGAAACACATGCAATCTTAATTTAGGTTATTTACTGTAATTATTTCTTTTATCAATTATTAGTTACAACAGCTTTTTGACAAATATTAAACTATTTTTACAAATATTAAATCATGAAAAAGAGCACTGTCACGATTTAAATTTCAATATCGCCCAAAACGTGCAAATTCTTTAATACCAAACCGATCAAGCTAAAAATAAAAAAAATATTGTAGCATTGTTGTGGAGAACTCTAAATACCGAATTTGAAGTGGTTAAGCTTTTTTATTTAAGGAGCAGTCTTGTTCGGGAGATATAGAAATAATGAAAAAGATCAACTAGTGGCTATAAAACCAAAATTATTTTGATCGGTATTTTTGTATTGTGTACCCTTTTGGTAATCATCACCCTAAAATTTTATTTACTTTCCCCGAAATGAAATTTGAATTTAAATTAATTACTTAAATTTATCATTAATTAAACCTTTAAAATATTAAATCACAAAGCTTTAAAAAACTTCGTTTTTGTTTGTAGGTTTATAAATACGTCAGTTTATAACAAAAGAAAAAAAGAAAAGGTTTACAAAATAGAATTTCGTATGTTTGTTTTTCTCAAAAGAAAAAGAATACATATTAAAGTTCAGAAAATGGAGCTTTATTTGCCATTTTAAAACTTTGTCTTAATCGTTTACTGGTACATAATGCATAATAATTATTAAGACGTACAATTTAAATGTTGTCTGTGATGAAAATTTTAAATTCAAATAAAGTTTTATGTATGTTTATACTAATTTAAGACTTTTTTGATTTAAAATATTTTTAAATAGTACAAAAGCTAAGCTATATAAATGGTTAAATATAAATTTTTTATCTATTAAAAAATATAAAAATGACACCAATATGCATACTTCCAAGTTTCAAAACCAGTACCCAGACCCAATAATATTTTAAAAGTTTTATATTCTTGATATTTTTAATATTTTTTTTAATTTTCTTATATGTCAATATTCATGATTGTACATAGTTATACCGCAGTAACAAAAATCAAATATTTATATGTGGTGATTACAATGCAAGCAGATTTTACTGTATTTTTTCTGGCAAAATGAATTTAAATATTAAATTTTGTGAGACCGCTATAATTAAATAATTTATTTCACGTATAATTTTAAAATAATTTGTATAACTGCATGAAAGCCAGCCATTTTTGAAAAAAAAATCAATGCCTTTTTTTTCTCAAAAAGGCTTAAACTTTCTAAAATTGCACCCCCACCGGTTTTTTAAATAGAAGAGAATTTCTATTATCGGAGCCTCGTGACGCAAGACCAGACTCGTAAAAAAGGTTTTAGATTAAGCAAAAAGTGTCAAAAGTGAGGCAATTTGGAGGCGATCTATTTGACAATTCGGCAATATGAAACAAAAGCGAAAGAGTGCGTCGCCAAAGTTTTAAAAGCAAGCGTCTGAAGCCGGCTGAGAATTAATTTCGAAAAAATATGTTTGCCCACTTCAAAATTTATGAACAAAGTGTAAGAGAATGAATGCGAGAACCCGACGATATAATTCCCTTGCCACAGTGGTTTGGGAGGATTTGAAAAAGTTTCACACCGAGGAAAATCTTTTTTAGGCGATTGGACTTTAGAGTATAAGCGTCAAACTCTGTACTGGCGTGTTTTTTTTAAGAAAACAGATGAAACAAGTGCCTTAGAAGTGTTAAATGCAAAAAATTAGCTAGAAATGAGGCATTTTTTACAAAGTTAATTCAATGTCAAATCATCAAAGCTGAATTTTCGGTGATATTTTGAATAATCTGTAGATTTGAAGCAAAAAATTCGAAATCAAAAAAAGAAAATTATCGATAATGAACAGTTATTTGAAGTTACAAGGATATTAATTTTCTCTATTTTTGTGTTTTTTTCCTAGAAATTTGTACTTGCTTCTTTGTAGTTTTTAGAGCATTTGTTCATTTTTTTCTATTTTATATTTTTATAATATTGTAGTAAATTTCACTTTCTAAAGTTTGTACAAAGATGATGATGTGAACTAAAAGACAATTTTAGGTGGGCATATTTCACTAACAGAAAGGTTGATTTAGATGATAAATATATTAATCTATAGCTAATTTTAAATGGTATACACTATACAGTAATAAAGTTTTTGTAGACATCGACCACACTGTTAGTGAGTTATGATCACCTGAAGTTTTGTTTTAATTTACATCATCTTTGTGCAGACTTTAGTTTCAAAGCATTATGTAGGTTAGGGTGTCATATCCTCATTATCTGTGAGTCAATGAGGAATTAGTGGTGCAATTAAAACAATTATTTGAATTTTTAATTAGTCAATTTTCAATTAATACACCAATTAGCAGACACTTAAAAAGTAATTCCAGTGTCAGTTACGAGTACGTTGGTCTTAGTATCCTTAAGGTTACACTGCGTCTTTATGGTATCTATCAGATATAAACAAACATTCAACAAGACGTTACATATCATTTTTGTAGAGCTAAAATACTTTAAGAGTTCTGCTGCATGTTTCTGCTTGTTTATGTCGTTTTCGAGTTATAAAAAAAGCCGAACACAGGGTTATTACGTATTCAAATTCCAAGTCGATGCTAAAATTTCATTTTTAAAAGCGTTATGTCTATCCGCTGTTACAAGGGGAAAGGTTGTTCACATAGGATCAACCTATTGTGTCAAGTTTCATCTCAGAAAATTTTAAAGATTTTGCGAGTCTGGGATGTTGTATATATTCTAAAAAAAGATTAGATTTTGTTATGTGAGGTAAACAAAATCTTTCAACTTTTTATCTAATGATAAAAGTTGTATGTTTTTGGTAACACTAGAGATTTTTTTATTACAATAATATATGCAGTACGCAATGCACCCAACACCTGTTACATATAATAATAAAACATTGTAATTTATTATTCATTTTATGGCTTCTTGTTTATAGCCGCATTATAATTGCATTCATCTATATTATTACTATATTTTTTATATAAATCATATATTTAAAAAAAAAAAGAATAGAGCTTTACGGAAAACATCTGCGTATCTTCGTTACTACGGCAAAAAGAGCCATATTTCGTATAAAATACATGCAACTGTGGCTCATTTTAACTTTAAAACTGGACTTTATTCATTACAGAATGAGTCACATTGACGTCTATTTTATAATGACCGTGGCTCATTTTGCCATAGTAAGGACAGTATACAATTTACCCCTGTGAATTTCATGTGGTTTTTTGTAACCAATTTGGTGCACGCTTTCAAATTATATGTTTATTGTTTATATTTTTTAAATGAGTTTTTCATTTATTTTGTAAAATATTCGGCTAAAAATAAAATAGGGAAATTTTTCAAAACTAAAGCGGAGTATATATTGTTAAATAAACCAACTGTGGTCTGTCCAATATTGACGTAAATAGGCCGTTTGCTGAAAATTTCTAATGGAATTTCAAAAACTGACATTTTCAAAGCTACAAAGTAGGATTTGCATAAATAATTTCAATGCAATTTGTCTAAAAAACCCCGGAAAGTATAAATGACGATAGTCAGAACAATTACGCAAACTTTAGTAGATCCAATATTGAGTGGTAAAAATCCATGCATTTACTAACTGTCGTGTTATTTTAAGCATCTTTTAACGTGCAAATCATACATCGGCACATTTTAGGCGGAGATAAATCTTAAAAAATCCTGTGATTCTTTTTTTTACATATAAATTTTCCATTTTTACAAAGCTTAAAAATAATTTAAAGATTTACTATTAATAATATTTTTGGCTGATCTCGCAAAAAATTTAGGAGAAAATGAAATGGTCATTTAAAATTGTGCGGTTGTTTTTTTTAACAAGTAAGATCGCAGCAATATTTTAACTCGGATTTTTCACAAAATACATAAAAATTGGTCTTGTTTAGCCATTTTAAATGTTCAATTAATTATTGCCAATTGGTCAGCCAGATTTAATTTCCACAAACTGATATTTCACAAAAATTTAATTTTGACTTGAGTTCGGTATTATCTTATTGTATTTTTCAATTTTTATATCGTAACTGTAATAAAAGGCTTTTTTAAAAGCAATTGATAAACAAACTTACGCCTGCATATTTTCAAAAATTAGCAGCGTGATTGTGTTAATTGTCTGCAAATTCCGTTTTGTATTGTTAAACTTAATTATCGTCAAATCAAAAAAAATGAAATTTAAAAATTTTATTCGCTCAGGTTTCAATAAAATTTGGAAATAGTTATATACACTAAAGGTGAACCCAACGTGGATGCAACAGTTGTTCGTTGGATTAAAAAATGCCCCCATTAAGTAACCACTCAAATCATGAGAATATGACGTCACTTTATCAAACAAATACTCCGTATTAAATCGAATATAATTGTTAAAAAGGTAACTCCGAATTCCCATTTGACGGTTCTTAACCCCATCCATTATCAATGCCGGGCAAATCGTTGGGTTTACCTTTAGTGTAAACAATACTTAGAATTATATTTAATTAAAAAACTAATTCAGGATTTTTTTATTTGCATTTCTTTTAAAAACATCAATTTTTTTAATTTGCTTAAAATTTTAAATTATATTTTATTCCAAACTACTTTTAAAAGTTGCCTCCAATTTTTTTTAACTTTTTATAAAATTGCATCAAAAACTGAGCGAATCAAATTTTTTAAATGGCCAAAAGCTGTTTTTGAGCTTTAAATTCATGGAACTATATCTCACAATAAAACAACCCGTAAACAATGAAATTATTACCGTTGGACACATCATAATCTGAGCTTTCGATCGCACTATACTTAATTTTCGTGGGACAAAAATTAATATCTAAGTTGATATCTAACTTTTGGTAAAAATCATCATAACTGTGGTGTTCTTAAGCCCAGATAAATCTTAATAAAATCTTGTGTTTCCTTTTTTTAAAATAAATTTTATATTTTTACAAAGCTTAAAAATAATTTAAAGATTTACTATTTATAATATTTTTGGCTGATCTCGCAAAAAATTTAGGAGAAAATGAAATGGTCATTTAAAATTGTGGGGTTGTTTTTTTAACAAGTAAGATCGCATCAATTTTTTAACTCGGTTTTTTTACAAAATACATAAAAATTGGTCTTGTTTAGCCATTAAAACTTTAGCAAAATTTTTATTGTTTGGTTGTTAAATGTTTAATTAATTATTGCCATTTGGTCAGCCAGATTTAATTTTCATAAACTGATATTTCACGAAAATTTAATTTTGATTAGAGTTCGGTTTTATCTTATTGTATTTCTCAATTTCCAAATCGTAACTGTAATAAAAGGCTTTTTTAAAAGCAATTGATAAACAAACTTACGCCTGCATATTTTCAAAAATTACCAGCGGGATTGTGTTGATTGTCTGTAAATTCCGTTTTATATTGTTAAATTTAATTAAAAAAGGTTTAATAACGTTCGTAATTAGCTCAAAATTAATTCTTTTTCTATAACTAAATGTTCTTCCATTGCATTAAAAACTAACAGAAAGCAAATAAAATTAAGCAGTTCACGTTTTATTTCATAATAATTATTCAAATTTTGATCTTTTTGTATGTATTGTTGTCAATGCTCCGATGGAGCATATTTGCTGTTTAAGTGAACAAAACTCATTGGTCATATGAATCTACTGTTTAAAAATAACAAGTCTAACGGGCAAAACCGCAAAAATCCTTCGAAAATTTTTAAACTTTAAGGTCCTTTTAAAACTAAAAATCTAAAAATATACTAATCGAATTTTTTTAAAAAAATCAGTGAATGGTAAATCTGAAATGGAGTTTAATAACGCAAGCCAGTTTTTCAAGGATTTAAATAAAAAAAATTAAAAATAAAATAATCTCAGCTGTTTTCACAACCAGGGACTGACATTCAATGTTACGGCTTGTATGTATCGCAAAAACAATTTTTAACTCTTAAAAAATTATATAATATATCACATGATACTCCAAAAGATTAGATGAGTTAAAAAAATAATGTAATAATTCCATAATGTGTTTTTTGACTAGTAAAGTTCGAAACAAGATTTTGCAACAAAGTTTTAAAATTTTAAACCGCCTCACAATTTATTTTATAGGTGCAATTAAGCTCTTCAAAATCGCGAAATATGAGCGATTCACCAACTTGTTTTGACGAGTTTTTTGACAAAAATAATGCAAAAAAATCTGCCATTTTCTACTTTATGACTGAAAAATGCTAGTTTTTCCGCATTTTTTTCTGTCAAAATCTTAATTTATACGGCCTATTATTTCTAGACGTCACATTTGATGGCGATACAAGACTTGAACCTGTAATCTCCAGTCTCAATACCTCTTAAATTAGCACTGCTGTTTATAAAGTGTAACATTTTTTTGAAAAAATGTATTAGCAAAACAGGATTTATTACACTTTAGGATGTCGTTAAAAGGCAAAAGAGGAAGTCTGGGTCAAGGTATTCAGCTAACCAATCCACAAATTACCATGATTCGAACCTTCTGGAACCAACTGATGACCAGCAAAGGGCCAAATGTATTGGGTACGGCGATAATGCAGAGATTTTTCTTTAAAGCCCCAGCGATCAAGGTTATTCAATTTAATTTCGTCGTTACTACGACAAAATAAGCCGCTGTCATTATAAAATACATGTAACTGTGACTCATTCTGTAGTTAATATGGTCCTGTTTTAAATTAAAAATGAGTCACAGTCACATATATTTTATAAGGATTGTGGCTCATTTTGCCGTAGTAACGACGATTTAATAAATTCAATTTAATTTAATTCAAGTTATTAAATTTAATTTTGGATATTTTATTTATTTAATGACTATAGTAGTTTAAAAAGGGGAAAAACCAAGAGCAACAATAGTTAATTTAAAAGATTAGGTGCCAATAGATGAATTCCACGTAAGAAATAATTTGCATAAGCATGGTTGGTGCGCTGCTGATTGGAAATTCCGTAGACAGTCATTAGTTTTTGCGCGGTTTTTTAAAAAAAAATTAGGGTGCTTCCAACCAAACCGTATGCAAATTATTTCTTACATGGGATTCATGTATTGATTTACGAAAACGTATTTTTTGTGTTTTTGGAATTAAACTCACAAAAATGTTATAATTGTGTTTTAAGCAAATTGTTTATTGCAAATTTTTATGTAAACTCTGTGTTTTCGCGTAAAAAAATTAATTCCGTGGTGTTTTGTTTTGTTTTTAAACTATAATATTCATTTCTGCGGTAATTTTAACGTATTAGAGAAATCAACATATTTTTGGAAAACTAGGAACACGAGAAATTTTTTTAGTTCGAGAAAGTTTATACTTTTACCCATAAAAATAATTTAATCCCAAACCCAAG
Source organism: Microlaimidae sp. YZB2_3 (assembly GCA_030248175.1). NCBI lineage: Eukaryota > Metazoa > Nematoda > Chromadorea > Desmodorida > Microlaimidae > Microlaimidae sp. YZB2_3. The sequence goes on from JASAMX010024967.1 coordinate 24,076, forward strand.
AATTTTGTACCTTTAACTTGAACCACAACTATTTAATCAAATTCGATTGATCCAGGACAAAAGTCTTAACATCATATTTAACAAACGCAGCCATGCAAAAGAAGCGACCAGCGGACGGACGGGTGTCATCGTGACAAACAGTGTCTCATCGTGACGGACGGTGTTGGTGCGTGACGGACGGGTGTCATCGTGACGACGTGTCACGTGACGACGTGTATCAGTAACAACGAACAGTGTATCGTGACGGACGGTGTCATCGTGACGACGCTGTTGGTGTTCGTGACGGACGATGAACAGAAATAACGAGAATGTTTGAGAGCAGTTCTAAACGTATTTATTCTTGCTGCTGACTTTAGAAACTTTTAATTTAATACGTACCTTTTTTAAAAATCGAATAACAACAAAAACAGATGCTGCGTGAAACAAGAATAAATAACACAAATATATTATTATGCTAGTATAAAATCACATTAATTCAGAATTAAATAATTTAAGCACCCAAAACCGCGCACGCAAGCCCCCGGACACGGGGAGAGGAGGCGGGCGCGCGCAGCCCAAAGGGCCGGCGGAACCCCCGACACCGCACCAGACCGCGCCGAACGCAGCCAAGCAAACAACACGAACACCAGAACAAAAAAACACGAACAGACAAACCCACACACCAACAAAAAGAAAACAACGCGCCACGAAAGCAAACAACCCAAAACGGGGAACACGAAAAAAAACACAACAACCGCACGCCCACCCGCCCCCACCCCGCGCGCGCAACAGCACAGCAGCACACCCAAACCGAGCACCAACCACAACACCCAAGAGGCGCCCGAGCAAAAAACAAACGAAGAGAAAAAGCCAAAAGACACCGCCAACAGGCGCGCAACCAAACCGGCAACCAAACAGCAAACGACCAACCCCCGCCGCCCGCCCCCCCGCCCCCGCCCGCCCCGAGCCCCCCCCCAACCACACCCACAAACGCCAACGCGCAAACCCACCAAGAACGAGACAACGCAACCACACCAAAACACACGCCACCCACCCCCCCGCCAAGGGAGGGAGCCCCACCCCCCCCCCCACCCCCGCCCCCCCGCCCCCCCCCGCGCGCGCCGCCCCCCCCCCCCCCCCCCCCACCCCCCCCCCCCCCCCCCCCCCCCCCAGAGGACTGCCCATTTACCTATTTGAGTAATGTTTATATTTTTTATTTTTAAACTTTAAAGTTTAAAAGTAAAATTGTGAAAATTTAAAATATTATTCTGGACCTCATTATCTAATATACAGCTTTTTCAATTGTTTAAGTTTATTTTTTTAAGCCGGAAACTTGCATTTTTGAAGCCGTCAGCAAAAAACTTGCAGCCGTCGAAAGAATTTTGGAAACTTTAGACCGCGAATGTGGGAATTTAGAGCTGAAAATAAAAAAAAATCGGTTTGGGCTAGATTTAACCTTTTGCTTTGGCTTAGAGATAGGTATTAGGGATTTTACGTTTCCGGCTCCAAGTTCCTCATTTTCGGTTTCAAGTTCCTGCTCCAAGTGCCCCTGTCTCCGAAGACCCTATCGCGCATACATAGTTCTACTTTCAGGAGGCTTTTTTTCGTAACCGGATTGCATAGGCCGAAGAAACTTGGAGTTAAAATAGGAAACTTGGAGCTGTAAGTTGAGAACTTTAGAGCCGAAAGTAAAACTCGCTAAGGTTTATACCTAATCCTAAGCGAAGCCTAAATCCAAGTCCAAACCAATTTTTCTTCCAAGGGCTTTAAGTTCCCAAAAAATTTTCCAACGGCTTTATGTTTTCTATTTGCGGTTCTAACGACCCCGTACCCCGTACCCTAATATGCCATATCGTCGTTACTAAGGCAAATTGAGCAACAATTAGTACAAAATACATGTGACTGCGACTCATTTTAAATTTAAAAGCGACTCTATTAAGTATAGACAAAGGTGGATAATACGATGATTCGGGACAAAGGTGTGACACTCGTGTTTAACAAACGCGGCCATGCGAAAGACAACCAGCGGACGGACGGGTGTCATCGTGACGGACGGGTGTTATCGTGACGGACGGGTGTCATCGTGACGGACGGGTGTCATCGTGACGGACGGGTGTCATCGTGACGGACGGGTGTCATCGTGACGGACGGGTGTCATCGTGACGGACGGGTGTCATCGTGACGGACGGGTGTCACGATAAATAGTTTAAAAACCATGTTTCTAAAGATATTTATTTAATCTTCTTGGCTGGCTTCCAAACACTTAGCTCAGCATTCTCAAGAAAATAATATAGATGTAATGCATAAATAAAAAGAATATGCTTTACAGTGAAAGCATAAGTCACTTAGTTTTAAAGAAAGTAGTTTGACATAATCATTTGCTTTTTTTGAAACATCTTTTAAGGATTTAATGGGTTTTTTCTATACTTATTCAGGTGTTATTTTGAGTACCGAGCGAAGGGGGATAAATGTTCACTGGATGTATTTAATGAGCCTTCTTCCTTTTCTTCAAAAAAATAATAATAAAATGGCAAATAAAAAAATATCTCCAAAATCAAAACAAAATGACAAAGGATTATGGAATAAATCGTTAAAAACCTTGAATGTATTTTATATTTTACAAATTAAAGGATTGTAAAGAACACAACAAATGCTATTTTTTTTAAAATAAAAAATACAATAAAACTGTACACAAACTAATACATTTTTTATAAAAAATACCGCAGATTTGTCGGAATTTTAATGCCAAATAAAGTTCAGTTTACATTATTTTTAAAAATTCCCCAAAACACCAAAGAAAAATAAAAATATTGCCTAAAAACATCGGTGGTTGCAAACAGCCGTTTATATTACGCTTTTAGGCGATTTCATTCATAATTACGGTAGCGCAGTGGATGGTCTTTGTATACGCAGTTGAAAGTCTTAAGTTCGAACCCCTCAGTAGTCGTAGTTTTTCTCGCCTACTAGTAGGCATATTTCTAACATAAACATTAATGTTTAATTTCATTTCTTTATCTTTTTAAATGAAAAAAAAACCCGAATGAAAATAACGAATACTTATTTTAAAGAAATTACAATTGTGCACATTTGCATGTCATATCTTTTTGCCTCTTTTACGTATCATTTTTAAACTAAACTTAAAATTTTTTTGTTCCTGGTTATTTTTAAACAAATAGTCCTTTTAAGTAATTGTGGGCATATTTTTCATATTTTTTAATTTATTTTATGACAAACTAAAACAAATGTAACTTCTTAACTTGTTTTCGCGGTTTTTTTATATTAAAAGACGTTAAATTTGCCCTTATTTAAATTATTTAAATTTGTATGAATGTGATTTTATATTAGCATAATAATATATTTGTGTTATTTATTCTTGTTTTCACGCAGCATCTGTTTTTTGTCGCTTATTCGAGTTTTTAAAAAAGGTACGGTATTAAATTGTAAAAGTTTTTGAAAGTCAGCCAGCAAGACAAAAGATGTTTAGAAACATGGTTTTCAAAGCATTTATCGTGACACCCGTCCGTCACGATGACACCCGTCCGTCACGATGACACCCGTCCGTCATGATGACACCCGTCCGTCACGATGACACCCGTCCGTCACGATGACACCCGTCCGTCACGATGACACCCGTCCGTCACGATGACACCCGTCCGTCACGATGACACCCGTCCGTCACGATGACACCCGTCCGTCACGATGACACCCGTCCGTCACGATGACACCCGTCCGTCACGATGACACCCGTCCGTCACGATGACACCCGTCCGTCACGATGACACCCGTCCGTCACGATGACACCCGTCCGTCCGCTGGTTGTCTTTCGCATGGCCGCGTTTGTTAAACACGAGTGTCACACCTTTGTCCCGGATTATCGTATTATCCACCTTTGGTATAGAATAAGTCACAGTCACGTGCATTTTATAATGACAGTGGCTCATTTTGCCGTAGTAACGACGATATTCATGAATATTAGTTTGGAATCGTTTTACATCTCCATAGTTATTAATTTAATTATGGCGATGTTAAATAGTTACAAACCTTGTTAAACCTTGGAGTCTGCTATTGCCGTTTAGAACCCATATTTACAAAATTGTATCAAATTTTCGAAAAAGTGCAGCAAAATTTTACTAGAAAGTTTTTCTATAAAGATTACAACGTTTCGTTTAGATTAAGTCGCAATTCAGATATTAGTGAAAATAAAAAGTGTAATTATGGAAATTAAACATCACTAAAAATATCGCTTGAATACAGAGTTTTGCTTTAGGAGGCCTTCTTCCACACGACATTTAAGGGGGCCTTTTTCCACCCGGGCTCAGCAACCACGACAAGCTACTGAAGGAACGCGCGCGGGTCGTGGCCATGCTGATGGAAGACGTGGTCAAAAGGCTGGATTTCTCCGAAATTCAAGCCTTAACAAAAAAAATGTCCAATCACATCGGCAAGGCTACGTGTACTGAAACACCATTCATAATATCAAAAATATACAATATAATAATAAAAAATATATATTTTCCAAACACATTGATTGCCCTAGCTAGGGCGCGCACCCATTAGGGCGCGTCCTAGTTAGGGCACTTGGATTTGCTAATTAGGACTTTGTTTTTTAAAGGGTGACCCTAATTAGGGCCTGTAATAGCTCTTATAAAGGTGTATAAGCTTTTATAAGCTTCTAGTTAAGGTGCGCCTTTATTAAAACTATATCGCTCATATTAGGGCACGCTCTAGTTAGGGCCTTCAAAAAAATTAATATTAAAAAATACAATTTTATAATACTATACTTTTAAATTTGATATTACGCGGCTACAAAACGTCTTAAATAGATCGCTAAAATACATAGTTTCGTTTTCAGGAGGCCTTCTTCCAGAGCCCTTTGCCACCGTTTTCAGTAACCACGACAAGCTGCTGAAAGAACACGCTAGGACCGTGGCCATGCTGATTGACGACGTGGCCAAGATGCTGGACCGTCCAAGCCCAGCGAAAAAAGCTTTTTAATTTGTCAAATCACATCGGCAGGGCTTCTGTGTACTAAAATACCTTTCATAATATGGCTAAAATAGTTCGGAACCGTTTTACATCTCCATAGTTTCTGGATTACGAACCTTGTTAATTTTTTCGTTTAAATACATAGTGTTGCGTTTAGGAGGCCTTCTTCCGGAGCCCCTTGCCACCCGGGTTTAGCAACCACGACAAGCTGCTGAAGGAACACGCGCGGGCCGTGGCCATGTTGGTGGACGACGTAGTCAAAAAGCTGGATTGCGCCGAGGTCCAGGCGGATCTGGATCAGTTGGGTCGGCGTCATGCATACTTGTTCGAGCACGGGTTTACGCCCAAGTTCTGGAATGTGTTCGCGGAGGCGTTCATCGACTGCACGCTGGAGTGGGGGGAGAAGAGCCGACGCAGCGAGGATAGCCGAAAAGTAATCGATATTATTACACCGCGCAGTGTTGTACTGAGCCTCGGTTGCTGTTAAATAACCCGAAATTATCTTCGCTGAGCAGATTATGCAGAAGTTAGGCACTGATGCAGCACTCCCATAGTTGAAGACCTAGCCGAAGTTGTTGTTGTGGTTCCTGTTGGATAGCCTGAACTTATTTCCTTTAGACAGATTATCCAAAAGTTAGGGGCTAAGACAAATAAAAAAAACTGGAAAGAAGCTCATTGTTGTTGACTCTTTTACAACGTCAATGAAGAATCACGACGGTTAATTCAATGTACACAAAGGTCTCGAGAAGATTTAAAAATAATTTGTATATGACGTTGGTTAACAAAAAAACACGATCATAATACACGAAAATAACATAAACATAAAGTAAATTTTCTAAAAAAACAAGAGCTGGTTGCGCATATTTTTTCCATTCTTATTTTTCCCGGTCTTATACAAATTATTTCCAATTCTTCTGGAGAGCTTTGTTTACACTAAATTAACTGTCGTGTTCTCCATAACAATAATAGCAACGTTATTGATAGAGTGTTTACTGCGCACAAGGTTGCACTTAATAGTCCCGGTCACTGAAAAATTCCTGTCACTCGATTGTCCCGGTTTTGGTGAAACGGATTAAAGCTAAAGTCTTCCAGGCTGAAATTAAGAGCGTAACCGCTCTTCGCCAGGAAGAAATAAACAATAAACCCGCGAGCGGGAAAAATTAAAAAAAAGTTTTCAGCGGTTATGTAACCAATTATTATTTAGTTGCATCATGTGTTTTTCTGCACGTGATATTTTCTCAAAGAACGATTGGTTACTTTACCACTCATCTATTTTCACCCTGATAGAATTTATCTTTAGTCTTAATCCAGCTTTGAAATGCTAGCCACCGTCACAATGCCAACTAATCCCTAGGGCCAGTCCACTAAATGCGCGTTAACTAATAGTTATGTTTGTGTAATATATGTTTCCTGGAGTTCAAAATTCCAATGTTCAATAGGCTTCAAATCGGTCATATAAAGACTGAAGCTCTGGAGCTCCGTTTTAAGTGGTCGGGGCTTCGAAACATGATATTGGAGGACAGGAACATTATTAGTCGGTATAACTGTGTTAAATAATTAAACTGGAAACAATTTGTCAATCATTGATATTTATGGAATTTGCTGTCTTGCTGTGCATATCGATAATACTTCAAAAATCAAAATGCGTTACAAACTTTTATTGTGGATCTTGGAACGCCCGGAAATATAAGGTCAAATAATCGAGTTTTAGATTGAAAAAATGAGAAAAAAATTAGTTGTTTTTAGCTTTTCAGCTGAAAAAGAGCAATACCTTGAATCTGTAATTTACAGCCTCAATACCTCATTGACTGATCTAGAGCGCTACACCATCTCAATCCGGTTTTACATTAAAACTTGTATTTATATAAGGCGTCACATTTTTGAAACATTATTATAACAGGAGTTGTTACAGCTTTATAGTAATGGATACATTTAATAATAAAATCATTTAACGTGCCAGTGCAACACTGCCTCATCTTAGGCATGGGCTGTGATTATAAACTTTATTGTGGACCGAATAAAAGAAGGTTATCACGGAGAACGGAAAGACAAAGACAAAACCAAGGAAATACGCCGCTCTTCCATTTGCCAACAGGATCCGGGACCTATGAACCCTCTGCGGTAAACAGTGTCATACCACGGTTTAAACAGTGCCATACAACGCATGTATCAATTCGTACATAAGAAATTTTCAGTCAGTCAACCAGTCGGCAGCAAAGCCAGATAGTTTGCTTGCATGCGCATTTTTACTCCTGTATTTTGCTCACTGTGGGGGTTTCAGATAAATTGCGTTCGCAGTGTTTTATACAACCGTGTATCGGTTTCCATATAAGAAGTGCTCACATCAAAGTCAGTGCTGCAGCTGAGTTGATCCATCTAAAGAGTTTGCGTGCGCAGTTTTGCTGCTGTATTTGGCTCACTGTGGGCAAATTAGATAAATTGCGTTCGCAGTTTTTTATTT